>JAOEGS010010666.1:86655-104641 GCA_025447755.1 Corythornis vintsioides
ATTTTAAGGGGGATTTTTTTATATATATAAATTCTATATAATAATGTCATTTATCTTAAGGGTGGAGAAGCAGTTATGATTTCTGATGGGATCTACAATAAAAAGAAGAATTAAAATAAACCTTTTACTGCTACTGTTCACATCATCTGGTGTCACTTCATATAAATAACCTACTGCTCAGAAAATATACAGCCTATTTTAATTTTTTTTATTATTATATGGGAATCATGTTCAACAGCTTAATTAATAGACAGATATAATGCTCTGCTGTGATCTCTCTAGCCATTTTGTGTTTCAAAGAACTAGATATATGGTTGCTGCTGGGGAAATGCAAACCATCCATTTTACTGGGTTTCCAGTATTATCTCTCTGCAAGGAAGTCAGCTCTGTGATAGATCTGCAGCAACAAGGCTTCACAGTTCTTCAGGGCAGAAATAAACCAAACTGAGGTCAGGAAAAGAACTAAGTAAGATTTTTCTCTTTGAGGATGGGGAGGTTCACTTGAAAGTTTATGATCTCTGTGTTTTTCATCCTAGTTCCAGAGGATTTTGGACCTGCCCAAATGCTGGCTCTACTGAGAAGCAAAGTGACGAGATTTTTTTGTATCTCTCACTCTAAGTTGGGGTCATGGCAGGAGAAGCAGTTGGCAGGGCCCACATCTACAGCACAGCTACTGCAAGACAGATTCAAAAAAGACTCATGGTACTCTCACACTTTGGTAAGGGATGAGTGCTGATGTTGGAATCACAACACATAAACACATATCTATTCTACATTTGTCAGGGGCACACATTATTCCTTATACCCTCAGCCTTTCCTGTTAATCTGAGATCCTACCAAAATCAAAGCCTCAGCAGCATTAACTTTTGTTAGTCTCGGTGAAGTTTCATCAGATTCTTAGCCATAATGACTGTAATTTGAGACAACTGTTTCCCCTTTTTCTTTTTTTTTTTTTTTTGGATGGAAAGGAGGGAATCTCTAAAATTCTGTATATACGTATCTCTGAGTGCATTCCTCAAAATATTGTTAAGACAGAGCCTTAAAGCTTGAAAGAATTCTCATGTTCCAGCAAATTGCCAAAAATTACTAAGAGAAGAGAGTGGATATTAGTTCTCCCAAACACAGGAAAGTTCATATTAGTTAGAAACCTAAGAATTAATATGGTAAGGAAATCTTACATATAGGTGAAGGCCAAGAAAAATATAAATGCTGATAAACACCAAAGTAGTAAAGATACTGATGAGAGGTTGTAAACATGGGGAACTGAGGCAGCAACTGAGGCAGGACACTCCAGAGCATTTAAATGTCTTTTTCTAAGCAATGAATGGCATTCAAGTCAACGAGTGAGTTGATGGTGTCCTATTCAAAGCTCTGTGACAAGGGAGGGACTCAAACCTACATTTCCCAAGCCCCCAGCCACTGCTCCCGTAACTGGATGAGCTTTCTTTGCAGCCTCTTTTCACAACATCACCATGACAACAGTGACTGCTCTCTTTTTGGCTGGTGCTCAGTGTGCATATTGATGGTGATCAACAATGAGGTACTACCACGATGAGTAAATAGATTAGACCCATGTGTTACCCTATGGTCAACACACACAATGAGCAGATCTTTTAGCCTTCAGATCACTGTTGTTATTCCTTCTCCCGAGTCCTGCAGTGTCCTTTCTACTGACACATAAGCTAGTATTTGACGATAGTATTATTTACATTTTTAATTACATTGTGTGTACTGGGTATTTACTCTGAGCGCAAGTGGCAAGCTGTTTGGGAGCTAGTGTTTCTGCAGTGCTGCTAATTAATTGATGATAAATAAGTAAATACAGAGCACAGCAAAAGCAAAAGGAAAGACTATAGCCTGATGTTTTCCTTTCCAGAAAACTCTATCCTCCTTTTTTTTTTTTTTTTCCTTTTCTTTTTCTTCCCCGTTATCATTCACCTTCTAATTGAAACAACTTTGCCATTTGGCTGCCAAACCTTCTACTGTAAGCAATGCATGGCACTGAAGACCAGTCTAAATGTGTTTTGTTTTGTTTTTTTCTTTATTTTCTTTTTTTCCTGCACTGAAATGATGGTTCCTTAGGTTAGTCTGAAATTCCTTTAAACACACAGGTCTGGGAAATCTTTCATATGTACCATCATTTAAAATTTAAGTCAAGAACAACAAAGGGGAACTGTGGCAAACACGGGGAAGGAACTAGGATGAAAACAGAGCAATTAGAGCTCCCCTACCTAATTTTTATTGAGAATGAAAGAATATTTCACTTTCTTCTCCATAAGTAACCCTCACTTACACTGCACACATAGGAAACAAAGGTTTAATAAAGTGCAACCACAAGAGCTATGCTTTCAAATATTACACCTACAGCTGGGGAAGGTTTCCCAAGAATGCCTCAATGAGTAAATTCCATTGAGTAAATTCTGACCACTTTCATTATGTGACTAAGGCTTTCTACAGCCTATCAGCATGTACCTAAAGTTAAGTTCATTCACTTAGCTCTTTTGCATTTAAAAATCTAGTCAAGATGAGACAAGCTATATATGAAAACACGTTTAAATATGACTTGGCCCAATGAGGGTTTTAAGAGGAGTGGATAGCTGGTTTGTGTTCGTTAACAGATGGAGTAATCCAGTAAAGGTCAAATTTGAGAGCTGAATTATGTAGCAAATCTGAGCATTCTATAACTGAATATGGTTTTAAAACTGCTTTGCCTAGATGGGAACAATTATACAAAGGACAGGCCCAGGCAATAGAGAATATCCCAGTGAGTGCTAGTAGAGCCTGTAACCACACTGAAGAAATAACATAACTTCTGAAAGTCTTAAACATGTAAAGAGCTACTGAAAAAGGAGGCAATTTTAGAAACATGGCTCAAGAAGCTTCTGTATGCATATATAGGCTAGATTCTGTGATCAAAAATAACGCATAAGAAGGTCACACACAGCACTCCATTCCCAGGTTCTTGCCTGCAAGACATGTTTAGAGTGACTCCACAAGTGACTGCAGTTTCTTTCTGCTGTTTTTGTGATAGCTACATCCAGTGCTCTGCAGAGCTCACTAACCAAAGCATGAGTTTGCCTTTCATTATGCTCCTTTTAATTCATAAAGGTGATTTCACTAAGGCATCACAATGTTGAGCAGCGTGGTGACCAATTTTCATGTAGCTACCTACAAGCTGAAGTTCTAATTGCCTATCAAGAGAGGCCACAAGAGCCATCATCTTCAGCAAAACTTGCCTAATTTTTCTGGAATGAAATGATGAAATTAATAGTTTATTTCTTAACCATCCTTAGGGCTTGCAAACCTTCCTGTACTGAAGCTACATATCCCAGAGCATTTCTGAATTAGACATCCAGACCTTTCCTTCTCAAAGATAGGTGAATAAATGCATCAATCCTTTTTTAAAAAACAAACAAACAAACAAAAAAACCCCAAACCTTCAAGATATAGTGTATTTATTCATAAAGTGGGAAAAGTAACAGAACCCTTATGTCTTCAGAACTGGTTTAACACATATTCAGTACCCTGTGGATAAGCGTCCTGAGTTGTGAAGTGCAGGGGGAAGTCCCCACAATCTTTCTAGTGAAGACTATATCACTCTGCATGAATTTTCATCAATTCAGCTAGAGGAGAAGTACAGTTAAACACAGTTCTATAGTTTAATGACAGGAGAGACTCAGGTTCCAATTGTATTGAATACTTAATAGCAGGCATTGAAATATTTAGTGTCCTCCAGGCTAGAACCCAAACTCCCTCTTCCCTCATGTCAGGTGAGTGCCTTAACTAGGTGATGAAATAGCACAGTGCTGTATCAAGATCTCTTTATAGCCAAGATCTACACAGTATTTTGGAGAGGCAAGGAGAGGAGGAACTCCAGGATGAGTAGCTCAATATGTGCATGACAACTGCAGCTTCTGTATTATGCACTTTTATTGAATTATTGCTTGCAAACTGGAATGGCTTCAGCCAGGAGGTCTGAGATTATTCACACCCCTAGAACACCTCAATCAATTTATCCTTCTTTTGATTATAATAATTCATAATTATCTAATCACACCAAAATTTCTGGGACAGTGATGCAAGCTGTGGGATGAAATTCTCTGCATCTTTCAAGAGATGTCAATGCTCCTGAAAGGAGAAGTGATGCTCCCTATAGCCTCCTGGTTAGGATGTCTACCTGTTAGATGAGAGGTGTGGAGTGAGGACAGAAATGAATGCAGATCCGTGACAGTGAGGCACACTCTTACTGGGGAGTCCTTATACAAAATTGGACTGCAGCACCTACTCCTAATTTGGCAGCTACACTTTGTGCTCATGTGCTTTGAAATCACCTATCAGATGGACAGACCCCTGAGAGAAAAATAAATAGAAAATAACATTTCCCTTTCTGGCTTAGGAATGACATAAAAACCAATCTCCAAAGGCTAGATAAGAGAAAGGTGCTTCTGAGCCCCTGCAGCTTCTGGTGAACATTATTACTAGGTGCTTCCAGAAGCTTTCACTGAAGAAGACCCTTGCTGAGAAGTTGCTGCTCTGCCCATGCAGGAGCAATAACCAGTTTGAAAGGAAGTCGATGAGCAACTTGAGATTTCAAGTTTAGCAAGTGTAAAAAAAAAAAGATTAAATTGCTGGATTTCTATGTTCATTTCTGGGGCCCAGCTTTGAGATTTAGGTTATTAAATTAGATTCTGAGTTTTCATTTAAAGGAAAACAACAACAAGAACAACAACAGAAAAACCCACCCACACTTCTTAAAAAAAAAAAAAAAAAGGCAAAACAAAGAGATGGAGTGACACTCCAATCACTGGAATGCAACCAAATGAAACCGTGTGATCCTATGCAGGGAATATTTGCTGCTGTTTGCTCCTTAGTTAATTAATTATTGCTGGCAAGTTGTGCAGGGTGTGGGCCTGTTCTTGGCTGCTGCACTCTATGTTTGATGCTGAGGCCAGGGGAACTCCAGAGGGTATTGTAAAAATTCCTCGCCTTGGGAGTGAAATAGAGAAAAAAAACTTTGCATGCTCCCTGTTGTTGTTGTTTCAAATCCTGTCCTCCATGGCAATTTTATGATGGTCCTTGATGCTCTAAAACACCAGAGATGGAGGCTGCGAGTTTTGTCATCTTAAAGATTTTAAGGGAAAGTTATGATGGTTGGCATATCCCTGCTGAGTTTAGGGGAACAGGGAAAACCTAGAACAGGAGTTAGGATACCCATATGGGCGATAGCACATCTGGGCTTCATTCCCTGATTTGTTGGAAAATGTCTTTATGACCTCAGCCGAATCACTTAGGGATGGGTTATTAAAGGGATTTAGGTACCTAAATCCACCATGACATTTTCAAAGTTGAAGCTCAGGCACTGCCTTGTCTTTCTCCTCCCTGCTGGTGCATGAAACTCCTGGGGATGGTTAAACATACCTTCCTGCTGGAGACTGTGAGGCTTGAGAGAAGCTTTCCCCTGCGCATCCCTTCTAGTTGCTTTTTCTTCATGCTACTTGTGCTGATATGGGACCATGAGTAAAACTATTGGGAAAACAATTCTGCTGAAAAATAAGTATCTAAATTCCACCACAAATGATAATAAGACTTATTGTAGTCCACATGGATAAAAAATGTTCACCATGTAACACCACTAGAAAAAAAAGACTGGGCTGAGAATGGGCAAGAACTAAAAATGTGGACAGGAAAGGTAAGAACAGCTGGTTTCAGCACAACCACTTACAGAAAAATATTGTTTTACTTTTACAGGTTAACTTTTGTGAAAGTGGTTTCAACAAGGTGGTTGAAAATGTAGCTCAAGTCTTGTATGCTTCAAGAATGTAAAATTAAGGTTAGCCAGTTAATTTACCTTATACTTATATTCAATATATGAAAAAAAATATTCAATATATGAAAAAAATAGGGAAAAGTATCCCACAATCACAGAATACCTGAAGTAATTCATGATGGTTGAATAATACTTGAGTAATTTACAATAAAGTCACAACAAACCCCACAAAGGCTGAAAATATTCCCATCTTCCTGCATGAAAAAAAGACCTGATCCAAAATTTGGTATAGTTCTATTTTCTATTCACATCTCTCTCCAATATAACCCATTTGTTTAAAAGCACAGTTTTTCTGACTTAAACTAATAACAGAATGGGGTTAAGTATTCACAGTTAGCTGTTTTAAAACCACAATAACTGTCCGTATGGGCACAGCTGTATTAATTAAACATATGAATTTAATGAACTTAATTTATGCAAGTTTGGGCTCAGACTCACAAGTGGTAATCACAGCATAATAAGTTATGATGTTTTACTTGACCTGTAATTTAACTGTCCCCGTATGTGATTCTGAGCTGTAGCAAGAACTGTAACAAAAACTAAGTTCATTTTAGCATAGGAGAGTCCTGGTAATTCAGCTTTATATTTCAGTAAGAATAAATTCGAGGCAAATATGACATGATTGTTAAATACATTGTCTATTAAAAAAAAATCTTTATATTCTACAAAGGGTTGTAAGAGATTTCTTGTCTTCTTGGAAGAAATGATAGCTGAATATGAATTTGAGGGATTTGTTTCCTGTTTGATAGTTTTTTTCTCTATTGAAACTTTATTTAAATTGAAAAAACAAAAGCCCTTCTAGAAGAGATGTTTGAAAATCCATTTACCAAAAACTTCAGCAAATGTTTTCTAAAAATAGCTATTGACATTTTACTGAAGGAAAGCAGATGCCTGTTAAGTCCATAACTGAAGATTTCATGTTTTGTTTAAAGAAAAATGAAACCTGAAGAAGTAAGTATGGGGAGAAAAGAGTCTGTGACATAATTTGGGTTAAGAGAATAGATGTTCAATTTTGTCTCTGCAAAGCAGAAACAACCTCAGGCCTTCAGAAATATTATGGTTGCTTCACCTTTCTATTTTTTTACTCTCTCTGATGAGCACTACTGAAAAACAAAAAGTCCCTCGTTGACTGATACCTGTGAAGTCACCTCATACATTCGTCCCCAGTACAGGAAAAGGGACATAAGCTTGAAGACTTCATCTAACTCTTTTCTCTGAGTGCATGATGTTCAAAAGCAGATTGCAGCTGAGCTGGTTACCTGTTTGAAATGCTGAATATGCAATACTTGACCAGAAAGTAGAGAATATGACCTAGAAAGAAAGATTTTCTTTCTCAACTTCAGCCAGCTGACACTGGTCAGATCCAGAGGTTACACTCCACTCTGACGGTGTGAAATTAGTTGCAGTTGGTCACAGTATGTGTTTCTGGTCCACTCTTAAGGCAAGGATATCTCCTGCAGTAACCCAAAGGCTTTGAAGCCACATCTGGGAAGCAAAGTCCCCAAGGGAAAGGTCACAATTTAAAAGAAGCAGCAGTGTTCTGATAAACAGGATAAGGGAATTTTAGAAACTTAAAAACTTTTTTTTTTTTTTTTTTAATTCCTTCCTTTCCGGCCCACACAGGTATTGCTTGAGGCATCAGTCCTAGAAAAATTAGGCTACTGTAAGATTTATTGGCTGAGTGCAGAGTTTACATTACATTTTCTCTCATCACTTTCTCCTGGAGTAATTGCCTATGCATGCACAGTCCTGGCTGCAAACAGTGTGGTCTGATCCTTGGGTGGCTCATTTTGGGACTGATCCAGCTAAGGTCTGATATCACCCATGAGCATCTGAGTCCTTTAAAAGCTTGGGACATTGCAGGAAGATAACCTGTTACTTTGGAAGAGCAGCCCCTCATTACAGGGCTTTTGTAAACACGGTCTTCCAGTTATTTATTTAATACAACTGCTGTTTTCCTTCAGGTCTGATTATTTTTACTGTAATTTTCCTTCATCAACAGACATATCACCTTAATTGATATGAAATACCTGTAGATGTTGTGAAATTTGTGGTTAAAACCTTTTATGAGTCTTTTTTTTTTTCTTTTTAATTTCCAGTGGGCCTAGAAACTCTGGCACAGAGTTTGAAACATTTTCTCTTTCTTCTTTGTCATAATAGTCCCAGAAAGTACTCAATTAGAGTTGGAAAGACCAGAGTCAAGTCTGCAGAATTATTACTTATTGTGAAAGACAATCACACAATCACTCACACAGCACCCCAAAGAGGAAAAGCCGTTAGCAGGTACAAACCACAGCACTCACACAGGATCTGTGGGTCTTCCTGCCCAAGTCTATGGCTGGGCAGAGATAAAGATCAGACACTGCACAACAACAGTGTTGTCCAAGACTTTTAACAAGGATTTTACAGGGAAAACAATCAAATCTGAGAGCACATGATTCCAAGACTAATGCCAGTGTTTGGAAAAGTCCTACAAGGCCATTAAAAATGTAAAGCACTTATGCATTCTCACCTATTTTGTGCTATGATTTAATCCTCATATTTTTCATTACCTAGCAGAACACCTAATGCCAATGCCAAAGAAAAAAAAAAAAGATAACACTTAAGCAAGTCTTCAGAGTTTGACCTCTGGTGAACAGTCTTAACATTTTAGCTCATTTCCAGTA
The DNA here is from genome assembly GCA_025447755.1 of Corythornis vintsioides. Taxonomy (NCBI): domain Eukaryota; kingdom Metazoa; phylum Chordata; class Aves; order Coraciiformes; family Alcedinidae; genus Corythornis; species Corythornis vintsioides. The sequence goes on from JAOEGS010010666.1 coordinate 95,149, forward strand.
CCAAAGTATGATGCAGGGAAGGCTACAAAAATGTACAGTTCTGTAAAGCTACAATAATTGTTTCTGAAAGAGCACAAGCAAAGGCGGGCCTTGCTGCTTCAAAGACCAATTGTATTATTCTTATTGGTTCCTTGAAAATATTCCATGACACATGAACCTCTCAAACAGTAGAAAGACATACAGCTTTGAAATAATAACTGGGGGAAGAGGGTAAACCGAGCCATATTTACTCAAGCATTCCAGGTGCCCTCTGCAATTCGTGACCTAGTCAAGTATGAGAAACAATACAATCCCAGGGGCCTGCCGCCAAAAAGATCCACAGTCACTAAATGCATTAAGACATTAATGTCTACTTTGGGATCAGTTCTCAACTTAACAGGTTAACCTCTGGCCCATGAGGGAGTAAGCAGCAAACAAGATTTAGCCAAAGCTTGTACTCAGCGGGTAATTGATAGCTGCAGCCCACCCATCAGATACATTTTTTTTGATGGAGATAATTTTCCTCTCATAAGGGAACTATTCGTAGAAATAATTTAAGTTGACGTCTCAACGCTAAATCAAAATGCTGTGGTCTGACATAGGTACTGCTTGCTGATCTGAGCCTTTTCAGCTAAAGGACAGAGTAGCAGGGGGGTGTGGGAGGGGAGAGGGGGAAACCTTGGTTGATATTTTGGTACTCATTGGAGGAAAGTTTCAGTGACAAATAATTACACTTTTATTTTGAATAATAAGGAATTTGTCCTTTATTCCTTTCAAAACAGGCATATTTTAGACCATAAAAAAAAGGGGGGCTTTGCATGGCATTTTTATGTGAATGTTTGTTGTTGTTCTTGGATTTGTTTGGTTTTTTTTCTTTTTAAATAACCACAATTATTCTGCTGAAGTGTAGGGAATTGTTAATTGATTTTTTAGTACATTAGTGCAAGCGAAATTTGCCTGTAGAGGAGATAACATTGATATGTGCATTATTCTCTTCTCTTCTCTTCTCTTCTCTTCTCTTCTCTTCTCTTCTCTTCTCTTCTCTTCTCTTCTCTTCTCTTCTCTTCTCTCTTTTCTCACCTCTTGCTTTTTTCAAGAGGAGATTATAAATGTCTGCATTTTTTTTCCCCTCTCCTTGTCTAAAATTATATGAAGAATATCAAAGTACATAAAATATATAGAACTTTTTGAGTCTTCTCACATTTTCTATACAGAATAACACTTCTCAGCCTTCGGAGAATACATAGGAGCAACAACCAACTTGCAGCAAATTGTGCTTGTTGTACTTAAGGTTGAAGTTGAATGTCAATCCATCTGTTGTACTGATAGCAATAAAAAGACATTTCTTCTGTTGAGACAGTTGATGTCTTTATTTCCAAAATCAGCTATCTGAAAGCTGTTTGTATAACCATAAAAAGAATTCAAATTTCAGTAGATATTTAAAAAAAAAAATAATTCTGAAAGGCATGGGGGGGAGGGTTTTTTTGTTTTGTTTGTTTGTTTTGCGGGAAGAGTTATATGCAATGGAGATTCATCCTTCTAGAGCAATAGAAGTGAAAGCCCATGTAGTTATGTCAAAGCAATATATAGCTTTTGAACACAGCAAGCTTTCAATTGTGACATTCCAAAAATAGTTAAACATATTAGACAAGTGGCAATTGAAGAAATGGAACTGGAGCTGTGCATTTAAGATCTCTTCCTTGTAATATTTTATGTTCTTTCACGGCTTATTAGGTTTGGCCACTATTACAAGGTCTTTCAACCTAAAATCATAAAACCAGTATTGTTGGTTGCTGAACAGAAAATATCACAGTGGTAGTAGAAAGTAGATTTGGGATTAACTTGTACCAGCTGGAAATTATTAGAGGAAAAAAACCCAACAGAAAATGGTATACTTGAAATGTGATTTACTCTATGAGAAAAGCCTTAAAAAAGTCTCCTAAAACTGAAATTTCCTAAGAGACACTTATTTAGGGAGTGACAAATAACCTGGGGTAGGAAATTTTAGGGTATTTTATGCATTCACCTTCCTAAAGGAAAACTTCAGCAGTCAGTTGAAATTGAAATACTTTCTGATAGTTTAAATGTAATTTTGTTTCAGCATAGCAAGTAACAAAGAAACAGATGTTAATTTCCATTTTAAAAAGGGGTAAGGATTATAGTCTTGTAACTGTGCACAAAAACAAAGTACAGGGGAGTCTTGGGACCTGTCCTCCCCTTGGGTTCCTGTCCTGTTTGATCACCTATGCAGGTAGTCAACTACTTCTAGAAATAGCAGATGGAGAAATTAATCCGTCAAATATCCACGGAATATAGTTTTGGGCGACCTCTAGGAGAGCATTTAGGAATATCAAGTTACCATCACCTTTTTCCTGAAAAAAATAAACCAAAAAACAAATCAACCCCAAACCTAAAATGCATATATTTGTAATCCTGTTCTGTAAAGTTGGAACAGTATCAATTGGATACTGAAGGAATCTGACCACAAAATGTCATATCATGATATCATCATATCATTCAAACAATTTTAAAATCAATTATTTGCAACATTTTGATTTGGGACGTTTGTTTTTCTTCTGTAGTACTCAGACAGGTCTGTTGACTGTTTCCACAGGTATAAATAAATTTCACATAAAAAGGTTTTTCCTTATAACTGTCTCCTTTATTTCCCTACACAGTATCGATACCACTTTCTACAGTAAAATATTGTGACCCATTTACAGCCTTTTCTTAACCTAGGAGTGATTTTATTGGCTTCTTGGTAGGTGACAAATTGATTTACTCCATCATTTCATCTGAATGGACGTCAACAGTTTGAGAAGTACTGGGACAAAGCTGCAGTGTGAATTAAATTACATAGTTCAAAATTAGATAACACCAACTAGATCTTGTCAGCTAGTGAGACATATTTTATTTACATGAGTCAAAAATGAGGACACACAGGGATGAGAATCTGTCCTAGTAAAAGCATGCTGCAATGCTGCACCATGGTCAGTGTGGGGATGATCTGATTTGTAGTCTCCATTGTGGCCAATGTATTTAATAAATTCTGCTTTGTATTGCTGCTTTAAACTTTTTTTTTCTTTTTTTTTTTTTTTAGCACAGACTTCAAAATGCTTCTTTGAAACAACTGAAGAGTGAACTTTAATTCATGTTTTTTAAACAAAGGTTATATGAGACTTACAGAAGCCTCACAAAAGAAAAATATCAGCAAGAATTGCACATTACGTTTAGAGTGCTACTGACTTTCAAATTTCTCTACAGGTATTATTTCCCATGAATAGGAACAAAGAGCAAAAACAGTTAAAAAAGCATATTCAAATGTGTGCATAAAAAGGCATGGTAAATGAATACTGTTTAGTTTGCTGACATAATTACTGGAATGTAATTTTTATGAGTCGTAGAAATCTTGGCATTTTCACTGAACCAGATAATTAGACTCTGAATAGAACAGGGTCAGAATAATTAATACATCAAAACTAGATGAACTTTTTCTAATTATTTTTATTTAATCTCTATTATAATTATTGTTATACTCTGCTGAGCATGATTGCCTCATGTTCATAGATTTGAATGCTGTCTTATAGTTGCATCCTGGGACTTTGTGGAATATTAACAAACCGTGGCCTGGAGAAATTAGAATGGTGTCGTTTCATGATGGAATTCTAAATTGGAATTTTTCTATTTTTCTATGTAGTTGCACAAATTTTGCTTCACTATCATAAAAAAAAAATATAAAAATTTAAACCAGTCTTTTAGTTTACTTATTTTTACATTTAAGGGGAACTTCTGCTGTAGTTAAAAGCAACCTTTTAATATGTACATCCCTCCCCCTCTCTTCTGACTCCTGCAACTTTTTTTCAGATTTCATAATTTTTCTTTTAATTAGATTTTTTTTTCTGATTGCAATTTCTCTTCAAGCTTTTGAAACATCAAAGTTAAGACCAGACTCCTCAGACTGAATTCAAACAGTTACTCAAAAGCATGGAGAATAAGGAGAGCTTCTGTAGTCAATGTTGATGTAATTGAAGTCATGTGAGAGATTTCAGTCTGCATCATATTTTTTTCTTTCTTTGAGAAGTGTAAACATTATATATAACCACAGTGACTGCCATCAGTGGAACGGATTCAGCAAGCCCTCTGATGTCAGGTCTGCTGGACAAGGCCTAGGGGTTGCTTTGATGGCTTGATGTCTATATATAGCATGTACCATCTCTAAGCAACTGAACACATAGAGCTGAACAGACATTGCAGTTAGAAAGTCTTGCCCTTTGCTTTAGATGGCAATAGTTTATGAACTTGAAGAAGTCTGCGTGTTCAGTTTAGGGTAACTTTGGTTGCCTACCAATTGTTTTTCTTTAATACCTAATTTATGGGTCCCATTTGTGCACTGAGACTTGAATGGACTCACTACAGACTTGTATTGGTCAAACAAACCAAACTATTTTTGTCCTTCACCTACTCCTTGTCTTTAAACATGAATCCCTTGTCAGACTGCTTTACAAGTGCTATGAATGAGCAGAGATACCTAAAAAGATAAGTGACCATCTTCCCTTCAAGGGATGTCCAATACAACAACATTTTCTGTACCAAAAAGATCTGACTAATCTCTCTAGGATTTAATAACAGATAGTCAGCAGTCTGAGAAAAGAACCTGGCCTCATTTCCAGCACAACCCTTATTCATTTAATGTTCTCACTGGTAGATCTCCAGCTTATATAATTCGGCTTCCAGCAGAAAGAATGTGGACAGCTGAAACTGGAAAACGGATAATGACCAAACAATGAGCCCAGGTTGAGTTTCTTGTTTTTTCCACTGTAGTCCAGACTCCATATCCTTCTCCAGCAGAGAGTACTGGATGAACACATTATGGTTTGACACCATAACGTTGCAGGTTGACTAAGACAGAAACTCTTAACCTGTTAACCACATACATATAACATGTTCTGTGACAGCACACTGGAGCAGACTTAGGTAGGTTAGAGAAACCATCCCCTAAACATTTTCTTCCTTAAATCACTTTAGGGAGTCATTGTAATCTACTTTGGTGTTTCCTTGCAAATTAAAGTATTACCCTATCAATCAGGTGTCTGTAAAAATGTCAATGCTAAAGGCCCAGAGTTCACCTAAACAGAATATAGTCAGATACAAATGGCAAAGTCACGTGTATACTGAGGGAGATTTGTGAGTGCAATAGTGAGTGAATCTCACTCTAACTTAACATAGATGAGAATCTGACCATCTCTTAGGGAAAACTGGGCTATACTTCCAAGCCTTCAATAGACCTGATCCTGAAAATCATAATCTAAGTGAGTCAAATATTTTATCACAAGTACATCTTCCTCTGGCAGTGGAGACAGAAAAATCTGCCTACAAAATCTGTGGGATGGTCCTTCCTCCAATTTTTCAGACTGAATTTTTCAGTCTCTTTCTCACATTGTTGCCAACAACCTTTTCCTCAAATAAAGATGCATTTTCAGCATCTTCAGGTGAACTAAAAAAAGGTACATTTAAACTTGCATAATTCTTCACAGCAATTCATTTCCTTACACCATGCTCTCATGATTAAAGTTCTGCCCTGGGTCAGCTAATTTATGGTTGATATCATTAAAAGATCAAGCATCCTGAGTGTGGGAGGAGGGAAGAGTGAGTGTGTGGAGGGGAGTGGGAGGAAATAGGAAGGTTGCACTCAACTACTGATGGAACTGAGAGAAAACATTTAAGAAAACAAGATTAACAGGAAAAAGATTAAAAAAAAAAACCCAAACCAACAAGCCAACAAATCTTAAAACTTCCCACAGCTTAGAAAAAACAGAGGACATTGTTATAGTCAATCACAACTGCTGTCCATTTCTCATACATCTTTTCCATTCATTCTTCCCGTCACCAAGCTTGTCCTGTCTTCTCACATCACCTTTTCCATTCCTCTTGAGTTCCCATGCCCACCCTGTTTCCATACTGTTTCTCTTTCATCTCAGCTCTTGGATTTGTGGAACAGATGAATTAACATTGGATCGTATAGATGTTAAAAGTTTTACATTCTAAAGGTACACAGCTGAATCAGTCACCCACAGCTCTTCTTACAATAAAAATATAGGCTTTCATAGACTGGAGTTTACAGTATGATGTCTAAATACCTATCTTAGGATGAAGTGAACTATACCCAGAGAAGGCCTATATCTACCTATTAACAGTCAGGGGATTTTAGTTAACTTTCACATTTTACCAAGGCTTTCACCTAAAGTTAGAAGACATGACTTCCCCAGTGAGTTATGGAAGATCTTTTCCCAGTTTCTAATTTCTTTCTATCTGAGAGAGGTGAAAACAGTGTGCAGTTTTGCTCTCTGTACCTGTTTTCACTTCAGAGATGATCTCATTTCCACGATAGTGAAGTGGTTTATCTGCAGTTTCCAGCAAGGTAAACTACAACTTTCTTTGAGTCATCATTTTGAGCAAGGTCAGGTACTTGGGCACATGCTCTCAAAGTTAATCTCCTTGTCCTTTTCCCCAAGCACCAGAGAGGTGATTCCTGCTGATTTATAAACATGATGAAGCACATCAACTTTCCTTACCCTTTTTCCCACTGTCAATACAAAGAGTAGCTCTTGATTCCACTTCTTCAGGCCTGACTACTAGCTATTTCCACATGGGAAGCAAAAAAACCCGTTGATATTATGAAGTAAGTTCAGCAGAGGCCGATCAGGATGGTCACGAGCTGGAGCTCTTGCCTTGTGAGGACATACTAAGGGATATGAGCTTGTTCAGCCAGGAGAAGGGACAAATGGCTTGGTGGGACCTGATAGGATCCTTTCAGTGTCAAAAAGATGTAATTGAGAAGATGTAGTTATGATCTTTATAAGAAAGTATAGTGGGTGGATGAAAGATAATGGTAATAAAATAAAACAGGATGGAAATATATAAGGAAACTGCACATGAGGAACAGGGACATATGGAGGAATTGAAATTTCTGCCCTTGGAGATAGATGTTTATAAACACAGTTTGTCAGCATGTGTTTTTAAATAGGTGGGTTGAATCCCACCAAAGACTTGTCTACCTCTCTACATGGACAATAGTGCCAATAATATTATGACTATGTCACACCTATAACAAGAAATTATGCTTTCTTCCCTGTCTTTGGAAGCATCAAATCCATTTATTAAAATTCATAGATGTGCAAAAGTTCTCAATAGATTTTTTAAATTAATATCTGATATTCTTCCTAGATCAGAAGAAAAATGAATATGCCATTGAAAATCTTCATGTCTCTTGAATAGGATCATAGACACATCTGATGGATGGTTGCTGAATCTACTCTTTCAAACAGCAAAAGATCAAGGAAAAGTTAAGATGTTGGTATTTTTTTTAATATAAATATAGACAAAGTTATTGAGTACAACTTGTCCCTCCTGTGTTCTCATGTGAGATGAGCAGAAGAGGACACAGGCAAATTCCTGGGGAAGCCTGCTGCTGCTGATATAAACCAGCACAGTCATATCCCTCACAGCACGTGGCAAATGAGGCATGCAAGGAGCTGACAGTGACATGCCACCTCTCCTCTCCTGCACTTTCACAGTGCTAGAGCAGCCCAAAGGCTGTTCTACCTCACTTACAGGATGAAAGTTGCCAAGGCCCAGCAACTTACAAGCTGTATTGTGAGGGTTAACACCGTTAAGAGCATGAACATGGGAGAAAGCTGGGCAGTACTTAAAATACATTAAATCTAATCTTGCTCTGGCAGGTAGCAATGGAAAAGTTCTCAGTAGTTTTGCTGGAAGAAAACCAGGTCCTCAATGCTACAGTTCTTTTTGCAGATGATCACAGTGACTGGAGAAGAGTTAAAAGTGTTAGTGACAAATGTAACCATTGCCATCCAGTGGTACCATGGGCTACTACATATGTATGAAAAATTCCTCCTTGCAGTGTATCACAGAAAACACATCACACCCTGGTACAAGACTTCACAGCACATAAGCTTCATCTCAAGAGTTTAAGAGAGATGAAATATTGCTTGGGGCTTGAACTGGGCATCTGCGTAGGGCTGAATAGAAGATTTTGACCTTTTTCTCTTCTGTGGAAAAACTAAGATATGGCAATCAAACTTGTTCCTTCTGCTCTCCTTTGCTGTAGAAATAAAATGTGTCTTTTATGCCTTGACTGCAATTGTACGCAAGAAATCCTACTTCTATCTTTAGGCTATTAGAAAAAGAAGAACATGTAGTGAGTGCATATAATTGATCTGAACTTTTCTTTCAAGTTAACAGAAAGCTTGATAGTTTCAATAATGAGTTCAAACAATCCCAATTTAATCATTATCATACAAAGCTTTCTCCCTTTCCCGCCTCTCCTTCCACAGACAAAAGTGAAGAGATTAATATTTTTTAGTGCTTTCATGAAGAATCCAAGTCCTTGCCCATTATTAAACAATTCTCCACTTAGGACAAGAAGCATAAATAGAAACTGAGGGGAAAAAAAATCTTACCCATTGTAGGGGTAGGAAAAATCTAATATGTAGCATAATATGTGACAATTAAAATTTATGTCTAAATCAGGAGGAATGCTGGATACAACAGCTGACTGTGATGTGTTCACACAGTGATCCCAGTCAAATTGTGAGCTGAAGGTAGAGAGAATATTTAGAGAGAATATGAGAGAATGGAGAGAATATTTAGACATTAGCAGTTCAATTTCTCTCTTGCTTACTAGTCATATGAGTACAAACCTTCTATAAACCTGATTGACCACCATATTTCATGCCATTTTCCTATCATTATTTTGACAAATACATCCTAAACAAAGGTGATGCCACTGCAAAGTTATAAAACAAGTGACACAAGATAGTGAATAAGGTTAATGCATCTCAATCAGGGATGAAATTGACCCCTGGGCTATTTCATATTTATAAGATTTACAGTTGGCATCAGATTCACTGGTGCACTATACTTGCTTTGTAACGAGAAGGCAGAGCAGCTGTGAAACATCCAGATCGGTTCAGATGGAATTGTTTTGCTCATGAATTTGACCCTGGACACCATATGGACTGGGAAGCTCATTTGATTTTAGCAGCATTGATGTTGTAATGTTTTTTCAAATGATACATCTTCAGATGTTTAGGACCAGCATTTACCTCCTAATCTTGATCTCTGAATGGCTAAGGCTCTTTCCATAGTATATTTTAGTACAGAAATTAATCAAAATATAAATTATTCCATTTCTGGTAGGGGTACTAGCTTTGCAGTTGTCTGATATCTTGTATATCATGAGCAAAGAAAACCAAATGTGTTTATGTTTGGTTTTCCTGCTGAGGAAATCTGAAGTTCCTTAAAATCTCATCAGTCTTCTTAAGGTGTCTCTGTTTCTCCAGAGACTGCTAGGGAATTTGTAGTCACCTTTGGAAAATTCAGGCACTCCAGCTAACAGCCTAAAAGTTAGTTGTGATTCTGTGTCTGAAGGTATGAGCTTATGATATGGAGAGACCACTGCAAAAAACTCTGAGGTAAGAGCACATCCCTATAA
>JAOEGS010010667.1:7552-22612 GCA_025447755.1 Corythornis vintsioides
AAGATTCCTGGACGATTGAGGTTCCCTATTCGAGCTCTCTGTGTGATTAAAGCAGCCCACTTACTCCAAGTAGCATCTGTGGCATGATGTGTGGAAGGGAACTTACCCTTGAACATCCAGTTTAGAACTGGTAACCGTGGTGCTAGAGAGAGGCATAAAAAGAAACTATTAACTGTTATTTTTTTTTTCATTCTGATTTATTATTGAAAAGGAAAAATAAGAGCTTTTAAAAATATATTATTCCTTGAACTTTTTTGATAGTTTTAGAGATACTTTTATAAAGCCACCTGTATATATACTTGCTTTTCACAGAATCACAGAATGTTAGGGGTTGGAAGGGACCTAGAAGATCATCTAGTCCAACCCCCTTGCTGTAGCTTAGATTTTAGGCAACACATCTTGCTTATTTCTATCCCTGGATGGTACAGTTTTGTAGATTTTAGTTTTCTTATTGCAGCCTGCAAAACAGGTGGGGTGTAAAATACACTCAATTCCAATCCTGTAGGATTACAGCCATAGATCACAGAAATACCCCTTGACAAATTCTCCCTGAAGTGTTATTTGATTTGATTAAATATGTAACAAGAGCAACTAAGAAGAAAGCAGCACAGATCTGAGTTTGCATTAATAGGTGTCACTTTTTGACAGAAAGAAATATCTTTTTTTTAGCTTTCCAGAAGCTGGTGTGCAAATGAGCTCTTTATCACTGGGAACCTCCAGAGAGCTGGAGGTTTGGGTGAGATGTCTCCCAGGCATCATTGGTTCCACAGGTTGCTGAACAGACTGACATTTTCTTTTGTTCTCATCCTCACTGTAGCAGTGACTAGGAATGAATCCCCAGCATTTATTAGCAATTTTGTGGCTGAAGGTGCATTTTGAATCTATTCAGTGAGGATTCCTTACACAATTTGTGCAAAATACTGAACTTGTTGAGAAAAGGTTGAGGTGAAATAGATATGAATTGTTTAGTCAGTGGTGAACTAGACATCCAAATGCATTCCTACTTGGCTGAGTCAATACAGCTGTATTTTAGCCTCAATTTTTCAGATGGTCAGTGGAGCCTGAAGGTGCTCCTTGCACCAAAGAATCATTTTGCTGATGTTATTTTGATTATTTGCCTTCAATGCTCAAACTGTTGCAGCAGGAATATCATACTTACTGTTTCTGTGTTCAGTTTAACTGAAGAAATCTAACACAGGATTTTTCAGATTTGACTCTTTTGGATGAACTTTTTTTCTGAAGGAAAATGTAATTTAAATTCTTTAAAATCTATGTTTTTGTCTCTAGGGTTGGTTTTGTTTGGTTTTTTTTTCACTGTCAGATTCTCAATAGATCAGTGCCAAATTATTCAGTGAAGTTGCTTTTGACTTTTGACTGGATATATCAGTAATATTCTGAATTGAATGACCATAGCAGACCAATTGTCAACCATTGGTTAACCAAAGAAAAGGTGTTACACTTTTTTTTTTTGGGGGGGGGGTGATGTCTTTAAAAAAAACCAGTCTTGATTAGTTGTGATTGATAGGATCTAAAGTCAGGAAAATAATCTAGGCTCACACCTCCAGTTTTTTTGAAAGTATTGCAAATACTGAAGGTACTTTCTGTTGCTAGCTCTAATTCTTTATTAAGTGCTTGAAATACATTTGCTGATTCTTGATGCAAATATACAATTAAACTGAATTTAACCCTGTTTGAGGGCTCTGATCTATGTGTTGTGTTTGCTGAAATCACTTCTTGCCAACAGCTGAATGACATCCCTGCTTTCTGCCTTAACCCACAGCATCCACTTGCCTGCCACAGCTGCTTTAAAGGAAGTAACTCTTCTTAATGTTGCTTAACTTCCCTGAGAAATACAGCTAGCTAGTTTCTTTGGAAAGGTTTCAGCTCCTCTAGGTTTAAGTTGTCAACTGTTGTTTGTCAAGGTAATGAAAGCATTACTTGAACAACTTAAAGCTGCTTGGTTAGAGATATCAGTAATTAGAGGTATATATAGTTTTATTAGCTGCTAGTAATTGGCATTCCCCACTGTTTTGGAAGAAATTGTTTTAGAGATGTATTTATATAATCCAAAAATCCAATACCAGTAGAGTTTAGTACTGTTTGAGTAAAACGAGCACCACCATATTTACTCATTTAAAACTTACAGGTGTTAACTGCAACAACTTGTCCAATCTAATCTGATATATAAACCTAAATCTTAGTTGTTTTTAGGTTGTTAATACATGCATATGTATTGATCTTTTCTGTAAGACTAAAAACAACTTTGTGATCTTTTTAAAATCAAACTTTTAAGCAGGTGATCATATGTAAGCATTCCTGGTTGTACAGGAATTGCATCCAAATTTTTGTTCTGAGCAGCATCATGCATTGGTCAAAAGGTGGATATTTATCTAGAAACTTGGAAGAAATAACTAGTTGTGACCTTTTAGTGGATGGAGTTCCTATTTTGGGAGAAAATTGAAGGGTATTCTCATTAAAGGAGAGGTTAACTTGATTTTCCTCTGAAATCTAGTGTGCTTTGGTAACAAAATCTTAATAAATGGACCAGGATAGAAGTCACAAATCAAAACAAATTACATTTTGCAGCAGTCAAATGAAAATGATAATCTGTGTAATCTTCAGCATATATTCAACCACGGTGTTTAGCAAAAGTTAATATATTTAAAATAAAGCATGACTGCATCTGTCTCCCTTCTCCTCCAATTCCTCCAAGGAGAAATTTTGATATGAAGATCTGATTTTTATGGAAAAAGAATACCTTGCCTAACTTCTATAAAAAAGGGTGAGATTCTAAAAGTTTGAGGTAAACAATTTTACAGAAAGTAATTAAGGACCAGCGTGAGGATCTTTACTCAACAGCAACCAGATCAAAAGTCAACTCCCTGCAGGGGCCAAGAATGACCAATTTTTGTTGGAATATCTGAAAGTTGACCTTCAGAAAGACTTTTCTCTGTCATTCTTAATGTTAGCAGATGCAAATCAGCATGAATAAGCAAGAGATCCGAAACAAGGGCAAGCAAGGGCATTTCATAGATATTTGTTGGTAGTGGTATAATGCCAATAACATTATTTCAGAATTATTTATTTGGTGCTCTTAGGCATGTTCACCTGTGATATATTCCTCCTTTTTCTTTTTGGTGATACTGACTTTCCAGCTATTATCCCTTACATTTAAGGTAGAGATTCCACAACAAAATATTTTGCATATCAGTGTTTTACTTAACTCTTCTCTAAATACAACTGAATATGACTGCATTCTCAGAATATCAATATCACTATTTCCTGAGAAGCTATATTTCTAGCAGCCAAAACCCCAATACCAAATTATTAATAGATAAACCATGTTTAACCTATTTGTGAATTAGTATGCTAAGACATGGGCTCTAGAGCTGATTTAAAAAAAAAAAAAAAACACAACAAAATCCAGTCCTCTCAAATGTTAAGGAGTATCACAAATACTCTGGATTGAGCAAACTTGTTTGTTTTCCTACTGAAGCACCAATTTGTTTTTTATATTTCTACTGAAGTAGTTGAGGACAGTATTTCAGGGGTGTGAAAGAATCAAGTCCTGCTATTAGATCTTACTGATAAACACTGACATTGATTAGCCTGAGATTAATATAGAAAGGTTTAAAAAACTAAGCAGACTGATTTCTCATCAAGTTATGAAGCTGTAATATATTGAGTATTGAGACTGAGTATTACTGACACATTCAGAGAGGATTAGTGTCATCCATTTTTATATAAGATAATGGAAAACAGTGATGAGGGAAACTATGAGGAATTTTAGTTAATCAGATCTAAGAAGGGAGAAGTTAAAACAGACCAAAAAAAGTCATTTCACATAGACTATGAAAGAGGAAAGTGTTTCAAATTTTTCTATACTTCCCCAAGACCTCAGGTGATTGAGACCCTAACAAACCTCCAAAATAACCCTAAGCACATTTAACATATTCTCCTAAGATTGATTTGTGCAAGAAGGAAATTACAAGTACATCAGGATAGTCTAAATAAATGACATGTGATGTCAAAAGAAGTAAAAATTTCTAGTTTTTAATGTCTCATTTCATACTGGGGGAAAAGCAGTAGGTTGATACCACATTGTCATGTGCATCCTGTGGAGGAAGAAGTGCAAAGCCCCATTTCCCTACTAATGGAGTTCATAGCATAAGGAGGTATTCTCATTTCCAGTTAAAATGACAAAAACTTGACTTCATCTGTAAATCTGGTCTTATTTTCATGCACTCTAACTGCATTTTAACCAACTTTTTTTCCTTTCCTTGTTTTTTTTTCTCTCTCTCTCTCTCTCTCTCTCTCTCTCTCTCTCTGCATGCTTGATTTCTTTTGTTTGAAATCAGGAGCAAAAACGTGTAGATGGCACCACCCGTGAGGTGAAAAAGGTTAGAAAAGCCAGGAACAGACGCCAGGAGTGGAATATGATGGCATATGACAAAGAGCTTAGACCTGACAACAGGTTGTCTCAAAGTGTGTACCATGGAGCATCTTCCGAGGGATCCCTGTCCCCAGATACTAGGTCTGTTCATAGCAAAGCTGTTTGTTGTACCCCAGTTGTATGTTCAGAAATACTAAGTAGAATTAGGGGGGTTTCTAGGTTGGGAATAGTCAGAGCAGAGAAAACATGTGATGTGTGTTTTAAAGTTCTTCTCAAATTAAAGTATAAATAAGATGAATTCTATAATGGCTTTTTCCTTCCTCAGCTTCAGATGAGCATTTTGTCATCACAGGACTGTAGTAGTGAAATGTTTGCTGCATGCTTTAGTTCATCTTGAGCAGCTGTTAGCTACAAAAGCATTTGTCTGCCATCTACTAGATACTGTCAGTGCCTCTTCTTTTGCATCTAGCTTGTTGTATGTTATGCTGCTGAAAGCTTAATAAACACTGTCCTGTGATCTCCTCAGTTGAGAACACTTGTGCCTCTAACAGGGCTGCAGTTCAGCTTTATTGTGTTTCTGTTTGTCTAAAAAGGAAGCTACAAAACCAGATGCAACATTACTGCTTGAAATAGCAGAAATCTCTGCTTGGGGAAACATAGAAGAATTCATCTTTAACTGAAATTTCCTTTGAGCTCAGTGGGAGTTGCCTGGTGTTCATGAAATCTGAATTTTTACACTAAGCTAGTCTCACTAGATTTTTTCCACTTATTTCCTCTGTCATGGTTAATTGCTGGCAGTAATGTTGGGCATAAATAGAACCTACTGGAAAAAAACCTGACAATTTAGTGTTTAAATTGTTGAATGTCTAGATTGAGGGAGCAGCCACTACTGCAAAAGTGTGGACGTTTAGTCTGTTGTTCACTGGAGATCAATTAAAAAAACCCAAGCAGCACACAAAAACCAACAGCATGCAAAGCAACAACAACAACAAATCTCCATACTCAATAACAAAAACCCTCATGGAAAAAAAGCCAAATGAAAAAAAAAATAAAAATGAAACAAACAAAAGAAACAAAACCTGATAGAACAAAACAAATCAAGCCAAAACAACTACTCAGAACCCTGTATATGTAGTGTTTTGGTCTTGGTGAAGAGTAATCATCCTGTAATTGACACAAAAAGAAGAAATAAATTTGCTACTGCTGTTTCAATAAGACATTCAGACTCCCTCTGTTTTAAATCCTTTAACTACTAATTTATTTTGGGGTTTTTTTTTTGCAGCTTCAAATGCAAAAGGTCTCCTGTTTATCAGTCTGTTATGTTTCACTAAGACTATGCTTTCCATAGGTTGATCTGGTAGAATGACCCTGGTTGCTCAAGTGCAAGATGTGGATTTTTCATCATGAGTTCTGCGTTTCACACATTTTTAGTCTTTTTTTCTAGCCTTAACACCTTGCTTTTAGGATTCCTGAGTTTAAATAATCATATTGATGTGATTTGTTTTTATATCCCATCAGTGTTAACCTGTATTTGACTGCAGATATCCCTGTAGGATTTTTTTAAGGTGGAACTTATAGGATGCATCACTGTCAGAAGTAGATGTTATGATGACACATCATGAACTTAATAGAAGCTTTTCAGATTTTATGATGTGTGGTGAACTTTAAACTTCAGTGACTCAAATATCAGTGATTGACTAAGAAATCTGTGTTTTACATAAATAAAGCATTAATTTTGTGAGTTGTAGCAAGGTGGAAAGATTTCTATTTTTTTTTTATCTTGAGGTAGTTTTAGCTGTAGGAACTAAGATATAAAAATACCCGTGCATGTGGAAATAAGTCCTGATTTCAGAGATATTTTTCTGCTGACAGCTACTGCATGAGCAGTGTTTTGTAAATAAGGTTCCAAAGAAGTGTATTTGGCTATACTGAAAAAAACCCCTCCTGTTTCTTCTCCTCTGCTAGTTGTCAGACTCACACGTTAAACATTGCCATCCAAATGTCCACACTGTGCCAATTTACTGTGTACTTTACTGTTGCACTTTAGAGAGAGAAGCACAAGCTGAATCCAAACAGAAACCAGCAAATTAATGTGAGAAAAGTAAGAACAAGAAAAGAAGAGTGGGAGAGAAGGAAAATGGGCATTGAGTTCATGAGTGACGCAAAGAAAATGGAACAGGCAGGAAGCATGAAAGAGGACAAAATGCCCAAAGGGTTTGTCATTTTGTTTTACTCAAAGCCCTGGCTTTTTGTTGCTTCCCTTGCTTCCAGTCTCCCAGATAAGTGCATCAGTTTACTGTGCTCACTAAAAGCCAGGCTGCACGACTGCTCAGTACTAAAACCACTATTTGCAGTAATGGGCTGAAGAGATCCTTTTGCTCCCTCTCTTGGGCCTGTTTGCCAGAGCATCTTAGACTTTGTATCTTTATGAACTCTCTGCTCAACTAATATTTACATTTCCCAGTTTCTCTAAAGACTTCCCAGCAAAATTAATCATGCAAAGAAAATAAAGCGTTTTCTAACTTTTTTTTTTTTTAAATGGGCTCTCTCTGCTTTGGTAAAATGCATCCTTCTGCATAATTTTTGAGTGCTTGAAGTATTGCTTTCCTCTTTCTGCTGCCATTGTTAAGGCAGGCCTGATAAGCATTGTCATTTCAAACAATGGACTGTCAAAATCACTGACAGATACTCCTTATGGCTACTAAAGAAGCTTAAAATCTAGAGAAAGCTCTGAATTGTTTTTGCTGTTTTCTGAAGTTAAAGGAGGACATTCTGCATGCAGCTGCTGTGCTGAAATATTGAAAACAATCCATTTCAGTCCTTATATGCTGACTTGTAAGACTAATTTATTTTCAAGTTGTGTTAAGCTGAACTCTGATTTTTTTGTTGCATTTTTCTTGTGCTTTCAGTGGACTTAGAAGGGAGTGGTACTTGATAATCAGGGTGTCCTGTTGCAAGGAAAAGAATTCTAATTGCATTTGTTTTAGCTTTTCTTGTGAGCTGTTTAAATAATATGCTGTAACACATAATCTGTTGTTCTGCATCCATTTACTTTGATTTTAGGTCCCATGCATCTGATGTTACAGATTATTCTTACCCTGCTACTCCAAATCACTCCCTCCACCAGCAGATAGCAATGCCTTCCTATGGAACAGGAGATGGTCCACAGTACATGGCAGCATCCCAAAGCCATGAGCATGAATACAGACCACCTTCCACCACTGTAAGACATGCTACTCTGAACAGACCTCAGCAACCACCTCCACCTCCCCCCCAGCCTTCAGATGGCCAACACAGCTCAGTACCTGTGGTACCAGCAGAATATGGGTAAAGCTCCTGATTTCTGTCGGAAGGATGTGGTTTTTTCATAACTTCTAATGCATGCACACAAAAAAAGTCCCAAATACATTAGTTATCTCCCCAGGGAGGACAAGGGAAAAGAAAACTATAATTTCTGTGTATGAATTGAATTGAAGTGAAGAAATAGTGAAGGCAGAAGTAATGAACTGTGTATTGAACATGGTGGAATCAATATCTGTGTAAAATAACAAGGGTTCCTAATGTCACAAAAAGGGATAGTCTTCCTTTAAAGTGGAGAAGAGTTACAGTGTAATTTGAATAATATTTTAAACTTCAGGAAATGTGCAGAAAAAGGATTGCTGAATGTGACTAATGTGACAGTCTCTGTTGCATCCCTGAAATGACTTTTTTAAGGAGCTTATGATAGAATTGGAAGGGATCTCCTGAGACACAGAATCAAGTTCTCTATTGCCACAGACACTTCCACAATTCAAGATAGGAATTGATCAAACTGCTGTGTAGGTATTTCACCAGAATGCATTCTGAGGGAGGGCTTGCTCCAGAGTCCTGGCACTTCAATAGCAAGAAAACACTTGTTTTCTAACCAGTCTATACCTTTTTGTTTTTTTTTTGCTTAAATACCTTAAACTTTCAAGCTGTAAGCCTGGGAAAGTTGCAGTTATTCTTGCCCATATCATTTTAAACTGAGCAAGCCAAGGTTTTTCAGCCTCCCTTGATATAACCTGGGATAGCATTTGCCCAATTCATGACTGTATCATGCTGTAGATGACTCAGTTGTGCTATGATTGACTGCTACAACCTGCATTTTCTCTGTTATTTCCAGTCTATAACAGAAATACTTTGTGCTTAGTCCCCAGGTACATGACCATTGTCAGTGTATCACAGTTGTCATACATTGACATGTGTTATTGAATGTCATCAGTAATTTTCCTTCAGCCCCTGTCTTCTATATCTAGTTATTTTACATGCTTCATAATCCCTAATTCATAACAACTCCCATTTTTTTCTGCTTAAGAATTCTTTTAATGACATTTTAACAAAGTTGTTAGCTCTTCCTTCTTCCTCCTTTTAAAGATATTAAATATATCAAATAATATTGAAATTTATGAACTTGACTAAAGCACACGAGACACATAATATACCATTGGGTAAATCCCTTTTCATTGTCCTTCATGCCAATGTCTTTTATTTTCTCTTGATATTTGTTCTAACCCTTGTTCTATGGAAGTGACACTTGTAATCTGCAGTCTTCTTGGTCCCTTCATCATCATAGGCATGATACTTAATATTGTTAGGGAGGAGGTGTTTAGCAACAGATACAGCTTTGTACTGAACTAGATGGGTGTATTAAGAGAATCTCACTTTGTGGAGTGCTGAAAAGACACTGCCTTTAACTTTGTCACCTCAAATCTCAGTGTATTTATAAATATTTGACAGTTCATCTGTTTATAATCACTGGCACATTTAACTTGTCAGTTTAAATTCCTTTTGATTTTTGTTTTAGCTGAGGTTGGATAGGAGCAGTTTCAGGGGTTGTGATTCTGTTAAGTCATAACTTTCAATGCATTAAATGTTCTTTGTTCTGTTTTATATAGGATGCTTCCAGCTCAGATGGTGGATTATTACAATCCTACAGGCCCTCCCCCTCCTCCTCCCCCCCCTATGATTCCTTCTGCACAAACTGCATTTGTTAGTCCCCTCCAGCTTCCTGTGCCTCCTTCCCATTCTGGACTGGTGACTGGCTCTTCCTACGTAGCTACTCATCCTCCTCCTTCTAGTGGGCTTGTTGTCACTGCTCCTCCTCCTCCGGGACCACCTCCTCCCCCTCCAGGCCCTCCAGCTACAGGTTCATCCCTCTCTTCCTCCCCAATGCATACTGTGGCAGCTACAGAAGCAAAACGTCATGACCCTGCCCAGCCATCCATAAGTGATGCCCGCAGTGATCTTCTTGCTGCCATTCGTATGGGTAAGTAGCTTTTACATACTGGGGGTTTTCCCTTTTTGTTCCTTTTTTTTTTTCTTTTTTTTCCCTTCAGTGGAAGCTCTGTGTCTCCCAGTGGTCTGAGTCCATGGCTTCTCTTCTCAGCTGGGCAGAATGTCCTCAAGAGACCAGTTAACCACAGGTACCACGTACCTATTACACTTGTCAGCCCTGATTCTGGATCTTTTTCTTTAAAGATACTCGGCTTTGTCAAACACATTTGAATGTTTGCTTGGACATAACCAACTCAAAGCAGTAACTGTGTTCATTATGTAAAGTAGCCAGTAGATGTATGTGGATTATTGCTTCTGCTCAGAAGAGTGGAGTTGTCCAACACCAGGCTTCATCCCACAGATTTTTAACCAGTGACTAATAGCTGTTCCTGACTTTGCTTATATTGTGGAGCTGTAGGTCTAATGGAATTTCCAAACAAAATTATGAACACTTGAATCTTCAGATGAAAAGGATCTGTACAGTCTTGAATGTAAATATTAACATATTGTTGGCAGTTTTATAAGATTAGAGGTGTTCCATCTTACTGCTCACTACAACTACCTGAAGGGAAGTTGTAGGGAGGTGGGGGTCGACCTCTTTGCCCTAGTTAAAGATGACAGGACGAGGGGCAATGGCTTCAAGTTGTGCCAAGGGAAATTTAGGTTAGATATCAGGAGGAATTTCTTTCCAGAGAGGGTGGTTGGGCATTGGAATGGGCTGCCCAGGAAGGTGGTGGAGTCCCCATCCCTAGAGGTCTTTGAGTCGCATAGATGTGGTGGTGGGGGACATGGTTTAGGGCCCCTGGCAGTGTAGGGTTAATGGCTGGACTTGATGATCTTGAAGGTCTTTTCCAGCCAAATCATTCTATGATCTCTGAGAATGGATCCCAATCTGCCTCTTTTTGTTTTGCTCAAGGTGTCTCTTTAAATAAAAACCCCAAGCTACCGAGTTAAACTTCTTCCACGATACATTGTTGGAATACAAAAAACCCAGTGGTACCAATACCAAACTTAACAATCCTTGTGCAGAAAGCTTTGCCTGAGACTAATTCTCTCCACAGGGATTCAGCTGAAAAAGGTGCAGGAGCAACGTGAGCAAGAAGCAAAGAGGGAGCCAGTTGGCAACGACGTGGCCACCATCCTTTCGCGGCGCATCGCGGTGGAATACAGCGACTCCGACGACGACTCCGAGTTCGAGGAGAACGACTGGTCAGATTGAGCCAGCTCCGAGCCCAGTGGCAAGGGAATTTAAAAGATTTGGCTGCAGTGATGCCTGCCTTGGCAAGCTGGGAAGCAGGACGTTGGCCGCCGTGTTGGGGCTAGCGAAGTGCTGCAGTGGAATTGGTACCGTTCAGAATGCTGCAGCAGCTCTGGCAATGCTGATGTGTGATGATGCTCGTGCAGAAACCTGTCTTACTTTCAGTATTTACAGCATAATACTTAAGTGCCACTAAATGTAGCAAATCATGTGCTGCCTGCAAAATATGCTGCAGTTGTTGCACTGTTCCAGAACCAGCATTTTATTTTACTTTCCTGATCTTGAAGGAATAAAGTATATTTTTTTGACTTTACATCTTTTAAGTAAGCAACTTAAGTACTTGTGAATTGGTCTGGTTGTTAGTCTGACTATATGACTGAGGGAAGTGTTAAGTTCCATAAGTAGGACTCTAAATCTTTTTTATCAGTTACTAATTATACCCACTGTAGTCTTATTTGTAATCACTCCTGGGCTTAGTTTTTTTTGCCTACAGACTGAATTGATTTTATATAATTGTTCTTTTATTCTTAAAAGTAGCAGGTAACTAAATGTGTGCTGTCAAGATTGAATGGGCATGATCCCAAATTAATGTTTTGTGAGCAGACTGGCCAAGTTTTAACACTACTGAGCTCTAGGTTGCTGGTTGCTTGGTGGGTAGAGGGCTGGGGAGCAGTCTCAGGTCTGCAGCAGATGCACATCCATGTTACATCTGAAGGCTCAAGTACCAGCAGAGCTTTTTGGTTTTGCAGTACAGAACAGTTAGATGTAAAGACTTCAGGGGAGATCCAATTGAAGCCATATGGTTATTGCAGGGTAGAAATGCTGCTCTGTTATTACCAAAGATGGGGACAGTCCAGATCTAGCAATCAGATCCATTTCACAAGTACTAAACTTGGTCTTTATGCTTGTAGGTGTAGATGTTTGTAAATAAGTCTTGTTGTTACTTGTACATGTATAGTCACTGCAGACTGTTTTCCATTTTCTGTAGCACGTTTACTCAAAGCTGCTCTGAATGTATTTCTTTCCCAGTACATCTCATTGATAAAGCATTGGCAGTTCAAGCAGTTTTAATGGCTGTTGAGGTACTATGCCATATATGTATGTACACTTGTTTTCTCCTTCTCTAGGAACAATCACTGCCATACAGTCTATTTTGTCTGTCTTTTCTTTCTAAATAATTCTTTTTTTTTAACAGTACAGTGTTAAATATTTTTTTAATTATTTTTGTTTTGATTTTTTTTTTTTTTTTTTTGGCTCTCCTGGACTGAGAGTCAGGCTGCTGCTTTGCCTAATGAGGCTTTAAAACAGCGTATTCCTAGCAGGGGACAAGTTCCTTCCTTACCTGATTACAGTTTTAATCTTTGTAACTGAAGTCTGTGCAATTCAGGTCAAACATTTGGTGAAGCTCCTTTGTCCTGTGAGACCCTGTCCTTAAAAAAAATATAATAAATAAATATGTATGATAAAAAGCAGAATGGCAGGTAATGATCTAACCTGTGTTTATACAACTGACAGCTTCAGCCCTAAGAATGTAACAGTCCATCATGATGTTTGCATGCAAACTCTTGTTACTGCATTGCTGTTTAACCTGCATATGATTTTTCAGTCTGGGGAGGCTGTCTTTATGATAGGGCAGTACATGCTGCCTCTGTCTTGGTGTTAAAATTATATCATTTGAAGTTTGGCCAGTCTCTGCATAATGGTGAGAGATTACACCTCTTGCTAATTGGTGGCAGCTTATAGTACTCAAATCCATTTCAGTTGGAGCTGCTTTTATCTTTCTTTGTAACACAGAGCTGAAGTCTGCTTTATTTTTCTGTCCTGGAGTCTGAGGTGTGTGTCCACCACAGAGGGTGGAACTTGGGCCATAGCCTGGATGGTGGTTTTCATGCCTGGAAAAAGAGAGATGCTTTGTTCTGATCATCGTGGTGTTGCTTGCTCAGTGGCTTGCAAAATGATTCTTTGGGCAGGTAGGCTGAAAATGCAGCTGGGGCTGCAGTGTTACATCACTGTGTAGGTGGGGAGAATACTCTCAGTATTGTTTCATCACATGCTGAAATTCAATATCTCAGCAGAAAATTCTTGCCAATCTAGTGAAGTTTGATACGACAGAAGATCTATTTTATGAGCACAGAAGTTGGGTGTGTCTGAGATTTTGTAATTTGTGTTAATTTTCAAGAATAAGCATTAAACAAGCAGTCAGTTGTGCCCAGGTAAGATAGTGTAGATTTTTCAGTCCTAGTAGCCAACCTGTTTCTCTGAACCTGCAGTGTTGTAATTTTCCTTTTGGCATTTTATTAACAAAATGTGAAATGAATTTAGTGATGTAAACTAACATTATTCTAAGCTGGTTTTATTCTACTTTGGGTTGTGAATAAGTAACAAGTATGAATAAAATCTCACTTCTGAGCTTGTCTTTCTTTCCTTAGACTAGAAAGATGTTGCTATTTATCTTTCTCTGCTATTAATAAACAGAAAAGAAAATATAAGGCTTCCAAATGCTGTTATCAGAGACCACAGGTTCACTTGGAAAGATGCTGGAGCCTACAAATCCAGGCTCCCTTAAGGTACTGCTGCTCCTCCTATCATTCATACATCTTTGTGCTTTGGCAACCTTGATTCAAGCTCCAGTTTGATATTCTCTGCTGGTGTAAACAGGTATTAATTTTCCTACAGGTAGATTGACTTTTCTTTCAGTGAAATATAATAAACAGCAGCTTTTCTTCCAGAAAGGACAGGGTAAAATCAATAGGTTTCATTAGCAAGTCCCCTTTTAAGTAAGAAAGAGTCTTTGTAGGCTAATGACACCAAGCACAATATTGTAAAATGCAAACCCATGTCTGCCTACTAGAAAAATATTTTAAATTAAATTTTTTAACTGTCATCAGGTTAAACTTGGTATGGTAACAAGAGAGTCTTTTCATCATGCTGAGAACAACTTATATAAACCAGTTGTATAATATAGCAGCCTAACTGTAAATTTAACTGATCTGTTTATGCATCTTGGACTTAGTTCTTTTCTAGGAAAATAAATTAATCTCTGCTCTGCTCAATTGAAACTTCCAGTTACTCCAATGCTCGATTCTCATTTCACTGATATTTTCCATCCTTGATTTGAACCTAATTCAGTTAATTTAGAACAAAGGCACCAGTTCCAATGAGAAACAAAGGCTTTTAATTTTGGTTCTGAGTCCATCTTATAAAATCACTTGTAACTGCTCATTTATCAGCTGGGGTTGGAGTCAGGACTGGTGATCCCTCAGCCTCTGCAGCTTCTGTGGTTGTATTTCCCTGTGACTTGGCTGCCAGCAGTTGCATTTTAAGATATTTCTGGTTTCTCTGTACTGAGATGAACTGCAGGAGGAATAAAAAAGTCATTATTGTAAGAGAGGTGAATGCTGTTCAGAGCAAGCTGGAACTGGAGCTTGTTTGCAGGAGGGAGCTGGGGTTGGGAGGAAGGGAAATGACTCCTTGAGAAATTGGTTCTTGTGATGTGTTCTGCAGGGATGTTCTCTCTAGTGTGCCAGGCATTGTTTTAATGAAGGGGTGTTCTCTTCCACTGGAAACAATATCCTTAAGGATACAGCAAATGTGGAATTTCTAAAAATGTTTAAAATCTCCCCTGTAAACTGAACTGAGTATAAATCTAACAATAATCAAAATTTCATTACCATCTTGTGGCTGGAAGCTTTAAATTGCACAAATTCAATCTTGAGCTGAGGTGCTATTTCCTAGCAGCAGAGTAAAATAAATATTAGAACAGCTTATCCAAAGATGGCTTTGACAGTGAGGGTTTTTTGTGGTTTTGTGTTTTGGTGTGGGGTGTTGGTTTTTGTAGTTTTGGTTTTTTGGGGGTGTGTGTGTGTGTGTGTGTGTGTGTGTGTGTGTGTGTGTGTGTGTGTGTGGTTTTTCATTTGGTTTTGTGCTGTGTTTTGGTTTTGTTGTTTGTTGGTTAAGGTGACATGACACTTTTTTTTTTTCCTGAAAAACCAAATAAACAGAACTGCTGTCTGCTGTAGACTGCTTTGGGCAAAGTCTTTTGCTTTGTGGGGGCAGCCAGCCTGGACTGTTAGTTCAGAGTCTGAGGTGTTCCTGATACAACTGCACTGCATGC
>JAOEGS010010667.1:22712-54774 GCA_025447755.1 Corythornis vintsioides
CACATACAGGGACTCCTGCACACACAGAGAAGTTCAAGGATTTTCAGCATCTTAAGACCATTCTGTATTCAGGTGCTTTGGCATTGTCAGTGTGCTTAGAGATAGGGAATGGAAATACATTCCAATCCTTGTTGGAATCCCTCAGGCCCCAGTGTCTGCCACATAGTCAGGAGTCATTTGAGTTTGGCAATGAGCATCCTTCCCAATTCCCTTGGACTTCAAAGGAGTTGTGGGAACTCCAGGGGGACTGTGGGTTTCCAATAGACCATCATCTTTCATTAAAGAATGAGTAGACTGAAAAAAACCCCCTGACCTTATGTGCAGAAGGGGGAGAAGAAATTCCCTATTTTTTCTCAACTAATAGGTAGAGGCAAAGAATGTTTTTTTGTGTGATGTCAAATACCTGTAGGTTTCTCTGGAGACATGTTCTCATGTGTGGATGGCAGAGGAGTGCAGTCCTGCCCTTGGAAAGCAGTCTTCTAAGTTAGAGCTGGGCTGCCTTTCAGCTATGTAAGAAAACAAGTAGCCCCTAAGAGATTCTTAACTAAATATAGTAATGTCTTTGGAGATTAGTTCTTACTGCTGCAAATAACAGATGTTCTTATCTGATTAGCCAGAGCAAGGACTACTTCTGAGGATTTCTCTTGGTGAGGGGTCACAGGCAGAGTGCTTTGGAGATTAGAGTTGGGAGCAACTGTTTCCGAGATGTCTCAACAGCTCGTCTGAGATGTGTTGCCTTCCCATGCCACTTGGCATTTTCAGTTGCTCACATGCCATCCTACCATGTGAAAACTCTGCCCTGCTCAGCATCACTCGTGATGCCAGTGCTGTGTAGGTTAAAGGAAGGAAGCAAGAGCTGTCAGTCTGACAGTTACCCTAATTCCAGTTACTCCTGGGCAGTCTGTGCCATCTGTCTTTATCAGCAGCTCTGAACAGGAGTCCCACCAGCTGGACTGAAGTAGGTAGCAGAAGTCACCTGTGTGATGTGATCTAGGTGATCCTGCTTGGCAGGGGGGTTGGAGTAGATGATCTTTCTAGATCCCTTCTAACCCCTGACATTGTGCTCTTGAAAATGAGGCGCTCTCTTGATGTCTGCCAGTGCTAGTGAACTCAGTTTTCTGAGTAAACCTGCTCTCAGTGTGTTATTTCTCTAGTGAATTTAGCTTTCTAGTACCTTATCAGTTACACCAGCCACAGTAGAAACACCTCCTGAAGTCCAGTGCTGATTGTCACCTGCAGCCTGTCCCTCTGCATCCTTCTCTCGAGGCTCTTCCTCCTGGGTTCTCACTGTAAGTTTCTGTTACCAGCTAAGGGTCTTCCCATTGCCTGCTTCAGTGGTTTGGTTGGTTGTCTGTGGTTTCTTTCACTTGAATAGCTTCTTGTTCTGTGACTGCTGGTCACAGTGGATGTTGCAAGGGGTGCTGTTCCCAGCATGAGGGCCTTTCTCTTCCTTCTCCAAGGATGTTGGTAGTAGCAGGATTGTTTATCACAGGCTTAGCTCAGTGATGAAGTGTGAATCTTCCTGAAATTACTGCTCATTCCAACCACCTGAGGCCTCACCTTAACTACACTTGGAAAACACTTTCAGATTTGTTTGTATTCATTTTCTCTTGTCTGCTTTTGTGTTGTTTTCAGCTACACTTGGATTGATTTGTTTTTCTATTCTGTTTGGGTTTCCTTCCAAATTGAGCATGCTTCCTAAAACTTTTTTCTTGGGATGCTCTGATTCTGACTGCCATCATGTTGTAGCATTAATTCTGTATTTAAGGAAGAAGGATTTGTGTGTGTGTTTCATATTCTCAGAATTACAGCAAAGAAACACTTTCTAGGTGAGAAGCTTCCCCATAAATTTATTTCTATGTGATTTCTGTTATTAGCACATTTTGCTATAACAGAGGTTTAGAAGCTTTACTTACAGCCTAGGGAAATCTTTGGATTGTGTGAAGAACTCTTGTATAGGTTCATCAAAATACTTAATCCTCCTGTGACAAGAGAATATGAAGGTATTTAATGTGTGCAGAACAGTGTTGCAATGTGTATATTGAAATACTGACATACACCTAGATCTTGATTATTTGTAAATGTCAGTGGTTCCTAGGGCCATTTTGAGATTTCTTTAAAATATTTGGATCCTGCTGGCTTGTTGCTTCTCCCAGTAGCCAGTCACTGATTTTCCACAACTGTTGAAAACCACCTTTGTGACTTTTCAGAAATCTTTTAAGAAATACAAGCAAGATAGCTGCCTTCTACCCTGCTGACTTACACAAATTCTTAGCTAAAAAAATAAAATAAAATCTTGGTTTTGTTCATACTCTATTCTCCTCAAAACCCTCAGTGTCTGTCAAGTTACCCTTTGCTTTTTAAATCATTTGAGCCTTCTTCATTCTTTAGGTTGACATAGTCTGTCTACAAAACCAAACTGGGGCTACCACATGCTTCAAGTAAAGGATGCTCCATCCCTCTTCTCTGGTGCCCCTCCTGACCTATATTCCTTGCTATATTTCTAGACTTTATATCAATTATTTATACGGTATGATAGATTTACTTCATACTTTGCTGAAAGAGAGAAATCCTCACAGTAGGTTTTAAATCTGGTTAAAATATACCAAATTGTGAGGCAGCTGTTAACAATTAGAATTATTTCAGATACAAACATAGGAATTGGTAGCTGTAATGATGCTTCTTGCTCTTTTGCCAGAGAAGCAGCATTTTATGTACAGAATACCTCACTTAAATGGAGAGAATAACACCACAGATCTGTCATTTTTCTGTCTCTTAAATGGAAGGTAGAAAAATAGAGGTGTGGTGGGTTTTTTTTGTTTTTTTTTTTTTTTTAGACAAAGATGGGGAAGGGGAAGAAGAGAGGCCAGGGTTTTTCCTGTGCTAAACAATAGGAGATGGTGTTTTAGTAAATAATTGATGATATTTCTTTGTTTTATGTGCATTCAGAAACACCCTCTGAATGTTGAGGTTAAGCTTTAACCTTTTCTCTGAAGATCACTTTCCCTATTTTATTCTCTTTACCTTATCAGCCACAGTCTGTAATGACCTTTCTCTTCTCTTCAATTCAGCCATCTGCCTGCCTCAGCTTTTCTTTCCTTCACTGATCAGATGAGACACAAGACTACAAATGGCACAGGCAGTGCTGTTGGCCTTTGTACCTGATTAGGATAAATAGCCTTAAGATGACATTTAAATAGTAAAAAGGGTTTTTTTAAATTAATGAATGCAAGAATTTTTAAAGGAGTCTAGCAGACTTGGAATGCTTTCTGCTTAGAGAGCAAACACAAATACTTAGGGCTGTAGGATATTTAAGGAGTATGTGTGTAAAGCACACTTCAACAGTGCACCTCTCTGTGAAGGCTTCCAGGAGTGAGGTTTGCCCAGTTGCTGTGATTCCAGCCTTCTGCAGGTATTGCTTCTTGCTGGGTTTTGGGCAATGAAATGGGAGAGGCAGCAGGATGGCAAGAGCAGTTTCCCTCTGAGAGCATCAGTGGTCTCAGCAGGACAGAACCTGAAGATGTTGGGGGCACCATTAATTTGTTAGCATGGAAGGTAGAGAAAACAGTGCAGAACCTGAAAGTTCTAGGTCTTGAGATACATGGTGTGGAGACTGTTTCACCTCATCATACTTAATGCTTCAGTTTTTTCAATTTGCTGCCCAAACTAGAGAGACAAAGGCCAGGAGAGTCCCTGGTAGCCTTATTTTCCTTCCACTGGAATTGCTTTGAGATTTGTGAGTGACAAGTCCTCTGCTGGAAAGAGGCTGTGTCTGGGAGGGATCGAAGTGCTGCTGGGAAACACTGGTACAGACAGTGCTGAAACAGTGGCTGCCTTCCCAGTCCCCTGCTATTGTCATCCTCCAGGACGGGGCAGTGCTGAGCTCGGTAGAGGCAAACCCCTGTGTGGAACGTGGAGCGGCCGGGCGGGCTGTGGCGGGCGCAGCAGCGGCGCTACCCGGGAGCGTTCCCGCCAGTGGAGCGGGGCTCGGTGACTCCTCCACAGCTTCGGGAGCTGCAGCAACAGCCGCTCCTCTGGAGCTCGTCTCAGCCAACCTGCCGAGGAGCATTAACTAGATAGAAAAAAATCTGCTGGCTGGCAGTTGCGGTGCTGTGTTTGATTAAAATACAAGGCCGGGTAATGCCTTAAGTGTGTGTTTGAAGGCGTATTCACCGCTTAGGAGTTCCCTGCCCAACTAGATAGAGTTTTACTCGGGAGAGGAGCCCTGGTGTTTGGCTTCTACAGCGCTGCAGTGGTGACGGGAGAGCTGCAGAGGGGCCCTGGCAGCTTTTGCCCAGCTTAATAGCTGGGAAAACAATAAATTTACAGTTCCTTCAATTCTTTGTGTGATGTTATTAAAACCTCAGCTTGAGTGAGGAAGGGCATGCGAAGAGAAGGCTGCTTTTGGCAACAGTGCGCTGGACTCGGCTTCTGTCGTCTTCTTGTACCCGAAGCCTTGAAATGCTGTGACAGGAAAATGAGGCGCTGCTGTCGGATTTCTGTCCCCTGCAAACACTCCAGGTAAGAGGGACTGTCTTTCTGTAGAAAGATACTGACCTCCAGTGGACAAATGCAGCAACTGAGAGAGCTTGTTCTAATTAAAATTAGGTGTATGAGGACCCAAATAGGAGATGAAGTTCAAGATCTGGAGATTCGCTATTCCCCAAAGTCTTAATGACTTCACTTTTCTATACAACTGCAGTGCAAACATTCCTCTGTACCTTAGTGAAATTTCAGCATCTTTAAAATGCTGATTATCTTACTAAGACTCCTCTTCAACTTCTTAATCCCCTGAGGAATGTATGTTTTGGGGGGGTTCTGCATGTGCACAGGCAAGCATTCTGAAATAAGCCCAGCTGTGATGAGATGATCTAACATGAGCTCTGCTTTACTGATTTGATAGCTCCAGGAGGACAAAGAGCTGGGAACTGTCCTCTGCAGATCTTTCAGCTGTTTGTTCCTCTCTCAGTATCTAGCTGAGGGCTACTGTGGTAAAAGCAGGTGTACAGCAAAATCTTGGTGCTTGTGTATCTGTGCTGACATTTGGAGGCTCAGAGTCTCCCAGTTCTTAACGAAGTTGCTCTGAAATGTAAAACTGCCATGAAGTTAAAAGCACTGAAGTGACAGCTGAGGAGTATTTACAGGAGATACTGCCTGTAAAAGTCCTCACCAGTCCTCAGAGCCTGCCCTAGTTGTGAGGTGATGTGGCTTTGCACAAATTAAGAGAGGCCTCCAGGGAAGCTGGGAGAGAGTGGGTGAATTGCAGCACCTTAATGTTGGATGCTAAGAGCTTTTCACTTACAGAATTGCAGAGTGGTTGAGGTTGGAAGTGACCTCCAGAGGTCATCTGGTCCAACCTCCCTGCTCAAGCACAGCCACCTACAGCCAGCTGCCCAGAACTGTGTCGAGATGGCTTTTGAATATCACCAAGAATAGAGACTCTCTGGGCAACCTCCCAGTGCTCAGTCACTCTCATGGTGAAAGAGCTTCCTGAAGTTCCAGAGGGAATCTCCTGTGTGTTGTTCTGTGCTCACTGCCTTCAGTTCTGTGCTTCAGCCCCTAGGGATGCTGAACATCTCTGCTCACCAGCCGTGCTGCTGTAAACAGAATGCTAGAGTTAAAAATTGCCTAAGGCCCTCTTTCTACAGGGGAGACTATGTATAGCTGCCAGGGGATGTGCTGTTCTGCTCCTCAGTTACTACTAGAAGTCACTAAATAAAAGAAGTGGGCTGCACGAACTGCACTTTCACAGCAGCTTTCATCAGCAGACTACTGATGGCTGTAGCTGAGCCTAAGATGAAATAAGAAAGCTTTGGTTATTCCTCTCCAGTCTTGCTTGGGAGATGTGCTTTGAGTTCTGGCATTTTGAATGCCTGTCAACAGCCTAATCAGAAAGTAATCCAAGGGCCTTGCTGGGCTTGATGAAACTATTTTTCAAGGAGGAGAAAAGAATTTTGTGGCTGCCTTTCAGAAGAGGACAGGGATGACAGTGAGGTTCTGGCAGACCTAAGTTTTTACCCTTTGTTTTGTGAGCAAGCATAGGTTTGACTGGGGAGGTAACTGGGAGCCAAGCTCCTAGCCAAGAAAGGAAGTATGTTCAGCAGCAAGAGCTAATGCTCTTTCCTTAGACTCCAGTATCCCTTTGTGTGGTGGAAACTAGTAGAAAGCTTTTCTTTCTGTAGGTAATTCAGCCAAGAGGGGTGCTCAGGAGATCTTGGGTTCAACACCCTGCTTGCTGCAGGGTCAGCTCTGAGGTCAGACCAAATGACTTGGGGCTTGATGCTCTCCCTTATGCCTCTGGTAAGATTTATTTTTTTTCCCCAGTGTGTGACAAGGATCTTCAAGATGGGGCTTAAGCTTTCCCCTCCCAAAATGCAATGACTGGTGATGTGTGTCCCATCACTGCCTGCAGCACCAGTCAGAAGAGAAGAGCATGTTGGAAATGCCCTTGCTGCTGGAGGGGGAGAGCTGTTGGTAGTGCTGAGCTGCCCTGCTCCCAGTTGTGTGGTTGGGGAGAAGCTGGCTCGGGTGTTCTCTGGAGGACCTGAGAGTGTTTATGCTACTGCTTCTCTTTTTCTCTGCTAGAACTTCTACAAATGTTTGAAGGATTTGAATGGTTGGTAGATGGAAGATGCTGGTATCTTCCCCTGTTGTCCTCTGGTGGCAAGATAATTCTTCCCCTGGGACAGGGGTAGTGAGTGATGATTTTTGCAGCATTGCTGTGTACACCACTCCTCTCAGAGGAAATGCACCCTAAATTTTCTTTGGGAAGTTTGGTGATGTGTCTGTAGATGCTGGTGTTAATGTGCAGATTTCTAACTGGATTTCATTGGGTGTGTTATCATCTGGAACTCGCCAATAAATCAGTCTGCTGGTATGAAATATAAAATCTTTAATTTACATAGAGGTTAACAAGGAGTGGAAATCATTAATAGCTCTTATATCATCCTCTGGGTCAAATATTGAATCTGAAACTCCATAATATCTAAACTGCATCAAGAGATTACAAGCCAATAGTACCAATAGCATAAAAAAGGATCATTTTTTCCCCTTTCTTAATAAACTTGAGTATCTGCAGTTTCCAGATGAGGTTTTTGTTCTTTCAGAACAAGAAATATATTGCAGACACTGTTATTTTATTAGCATTTGAGGTTATGCCCAGAAGCTTGTGATGCCAGCTATTGTATAAAGAAAGAAAAGGTGATCTCTGAAGTCTAACCTGTATTTGAGGGGTTGTGGGTGGGCAGCTACTTTACCTGAACAGGACCATCAGCTCTTTCTTCATTCAAAGCCCACCCACGGGCAGAGATCTTTGCCATAGAGCAGCCTGTGCTCAGTTTAATGCTGTAATGGTCTAGAGCAGGGAGTGGGTTCAGATTGAACCCAGCCATCCCAGCAAAGACCACACTGCCAGTGCATTCCTGCAACACTGGGTGTGATTCCCAGTTCAGCCTGCTTCTGGTGGGGATTGCCCACAGGGTAACCACAGCATCCATCAGCACTGTCTTGGAAGGGTTGACACTTGATGTTGTTCTTTCCTTTGAACTGACAGGAGCTGTGTAAGAATCTGCCTCAGCCATTCTGTTCTTCAGTCTTTCTTTTTCTACAGTTTGCTTTGATCTTGAATAGCTGGGAAAGGTGAGAATGAAAGAAAACATTTCCATCAGAGCAATGTCTCCATCCAAAGGCTTGTCACAACATGAATTACAATGGAAATTGCCTGAATGCCTGTAGCTGGTACATAAAATGCTATACTTTGCAGCTTATGGTGATAGGGAGTAGCAGAGCACAATGAAGATGATGCACCAGAGTATTGATTTGATGCTCCCTGGCTGGATCTCTGCAGCTTCTGCAGGTCCCAAGTTGTGCTGTTTCTCCTCCTTGCCTCAGTGCTCTCTTTTCTGTGTGATGAATGCTGTCGTTAGTCAGAGATTAACTGCATTCAGACACTTTACATCACTTTTTCCTCCTCTGGTTTTCATCAGCTTTGCACAAAGCAAGTTAGATCTGTCTTAAGTGACAGACCTGTAGAATGCTGAGGGATGGAAGGCACCTCTGGAGTTGAGCTCGTCTAACTCCTCTGCCAAAGCAGAACTCATCAAGAGCAGGTTGCACAGGAATGCATCCAGAGATCCAGGTTGTTCAGGTCTCTGGAGAAGGAGACTCCACAACCTCTCTGGGCAGCCTGTCCCAGGCTCTGTCACTCTCACAGTGAAGAAAACCTTACTTATGTTAAGGTGGAACTTGCTGTGTTCCACTTCATGCCCTTGTCCTGCCCCTGGGCACCACTGAAAAGAGAGACTGACCCCTTCTACTTGACACCCACCCCTCAGTTAAACATGGGTAAGATCACCTCTCAGCCTTCTCTTCTCCAGGCTGAACAACCCCAGGTCTCTCAGCCTTCTTTTGTGAGAGAGATGTTCCAGTGTCCTCCTCATCTTTGCAGCCTTCTGCAGGACTCTCTCCCCACTGGACACAGTACTCCAGATGTGGCCTTCCTAGGGTAGGGGGGAAGACCTCCCTTGATCTGCTGGCTGAGATCTTTGTTTCATGCATCCCAGGATACCATTGGCCATCTTGGCCCCAGGGCACATTGCTGGCTCATGGGTGACTTGTCACCAGGATTCCCAGGTGCTTCTCTGTGGAGCTTTTTTTCCAGCAGGTCAGCCCCTAACCTGTACTGGTGCACAGGGTTTTTCCTTCCCAGCTGTAGGACCCTACACTTGCCCTTGCTCAACTTCATCAGGTTCCTGTCTACCCAACTCTCCAGTCAGCCCCAGTCTCAGTGGATGGCAGCACAGCCATCTGCTGTGTCAGCAACTCTTCCCAGTTAGTATCATCAGCAAACCTGCTGAGGGTCACTCTATCCCTTTGTCCAGGGCTTTGATGAATGTGTTGCACAAGACTGGACCCAGTACTCACCCCTCCAGGCCTCCCACTAGACTGTGCCACTGATCACAGCCCTCCCTGTTCCTGGGTGACTTGGTCTAGGTGATCCTAGATGCTAGTGCTGGCTCTGTGATGAAATTTTGACAGGCTTTTTTTGGGCAGGCTGTTCTAATAGCTTGGAAACCATTATATGTGCTCTGAAAAAGGTAATTTTTCAAGTGAAATGCTCAAAACTGACTTTTCTATACTAAGGTTTTCTCAGAATGTCCTGGAGAATAGAAATGAGAGTGTTGAGCCACCTTGCTTCTCATAACCTTCTGTGATGCAGCTTTTCTGTGTACAGCAGCTGCATGGATAGACAGGTTATTTCTTCTGTAAAACTGTGTATCTGCTGCAGTATTTAAAGCCTCTATCTCATTTGCATTCTTTATTTCTCATGCTGCCAGAGTGAAGTGATTTAATTTCTGTGGTTGTGCCCTATCTAGGCAAATAAAATAGAGAAGAAAGCTTTAGATACTGCAAATTCCATTAGGCAGATTGATGTTTTATAGAAAAAGAAAGCAGATTCTGATGCCCTGATACTACTCTTTTTTTTTTTTTTTTAAGATGCAACCCATTTAATTAATTTAAATGAATTATTTCTTTCAAGGCAATTTACTTCATTTTATCCACAGATAATTCTATTGAAGTGCCTGGTGTCTGTGAATTGCACAATTATAATATCTTCCTATCTCTGTAGATCTCCAGCCAAAACAAATTCCAGGGCTGACATTTTAATTTGTATTTGCATTTCAGCTCTGCCAAATGACTGCAGTTCCTTGAACTGAACTAGACAGAAAAAAAAATAAATTAAATATCATGTGAAACAGGTGGCAAAAAATACAGCAGACAGGCTTCTTTTCATCATTCTGTTCCTACATTACCTTTTCAACAAGGAATCTCTTTGAGGATCTGACATGTGCATGCTTTGCTGCATTTTCACAGAATCACAGAATGTTTGGTGTTGGAAGGGACCTCAAAGTTGGAAATTTCACTTGTAATTACTAAAGGTTGGAAGTTTCAGCCGTGAATAGGCATTGACAAAATAAAAGTCAAGAGCCCTCTGAAATGGTCCAGCATAATTTGTGCTCTTATAGCAAAGATCTGAAAAGCTTTTAGCAGTTGGTATCCACTGAGAAGTTAACTGTTCCTGAAAAATCTGCTTTGCTTTTACAGTGTGGAGGTGTTTGTGATCCCCTTCACCTGAGCACCCATCAGCTGCTCTGTTATTAACCCTCTGGTGAGGGGCATGACACTGCACAGCTATCTGGCCTCTGACAGCAGAGGGCTTGTTATCATAGTGATGATGCAAATGCACAACAAAGCCAACAGGGTGACTCAGCACTGGATCCTAGACAAGGTGTGGCTCTGGGAAGCAGCACTGGCAGAGCCTGGTAATGTGAGGAGTGCAAACTGCCCCTCTGCCTCACTGCTGCACCTCTCAAAGAGGAGGTGGGGATACAGCTGGGGCCTCCCCAAACTCCCAATACCTTTTGCAAGTGATTAATAGGGGTCCTGCTGTAACATCTACTAAGTCCTTTGGTCCTCCAGGATGAGTCCCAGCAGGCTCCACGGAGTAATGAACATTCAGCTGATCCAACTGGTACCTTACCAATGATGGAAAGGTGTTGTTCCCACAGTTGTGGGCTTCCAACTTGGTGGACTGGGCAGCCCAAGGTAGCCCAGTTGATATTAGCTCTGGCTGAAGGAGGAGATAGCTAACAGGGGTGGTCTCTGGATTACAAGGTTGGTTTCTCCCATGGCCTGAGAGAAGAGTAACAGCACAAGGCTTGTCCTTGAGACCTGAGTGGCAGCATATGTGTGAGGGATGTGAAGCAGCTGTGCCCAGTGCATGGCCACTCCTGGGCACAGGAACTGCATCAGGACAGCACCTCAAAGGCCTTTCTCCAAAGGAAGAGATGGTGGATAGGGTTTCAGCTGGGGGGCCCTGCCACCCCAGGGTGACAACACTGTGACCAGGCAATGCAGCAGTCACAGTGCCCCGGGGCAGGATAAAGGGGAGCATCCTTCCATGTCCTGCTGCCAGAGCCAGCTCAGAAGTCCAAAGATATCCCAGAAGATGTCCTTGAGGAGTGGCATTACTTGGTGGGGGCTGAGGGAAGAAGACCAGAGGCTAGGTGAGGCTTCTGGAGGTTCTCTGCTGCAAGTGCAGCTCTTGGTGGGGCCACATTCAAAGCTGAAATGAGGGATGGAAAGCCTGCTTCAGGCGTCAGGGAACACACGCAGTCCCCTCAGGAGATCAGAACCACCAAGCCCTAGAGGTGCCAGAGTATATCAGGCCTTTTCAGCTGGATAGCAGTGGCAAGACCAAGGGAATGCCTTCTTGAGAAGGACTGCAGAGCTTGCTGTCCTCATTATCTCCCATGAAGCCAGGGGCACCAGCTGTAAGAAATGAGATGTAGAGATGTTGCCAGGGGTCCCGTTGCTCTGGAGCAGCCACTGGTGCCATGGTTTCTGTGGCTAGTCTCCTTTCTGGAACACACTCCACATGGACAGGACTCTTCACACCCATTCCTTACCACAAGTATTCAGGGAACCATGTGAGAATGATTCCCCAGCCACACTTTCTTCATCCTCCCAGGGACTTTCCTCCTTGCCAAAGTACAAGACGTTTGGTGGTCAGTAAAGTAACCCAGGTCAGAAAGCCAGGCTTCAATGGCAGGGAGGGACCTTTTTTGCCCTGTTCTCTGTGTGTGATACTTATTTTTCTATATGAAAAGATAGGAAAGAATGTTGGGTTGTTTTGGTTTTTTTTTTTTGAATGCTTACATGGAGATTTCCATCTGATATTTTGACCATAATATTTTCTAAACTTACATTCCATGCAAAGTCAGGAACAGTTTCCTGTTGCAGATTCAAGGCTTTCAATGAAACTTTTAAATGGGACAAAAGCCTAAAATCAGATACAAAAGCAGTTTGAACAGGACTCCCAGCAAGTGGTTGATACAACCACCCAGGACAATGAGAAATGAGCCAGTACTTCATGTACTCAGGCAGTTTGATCTGTTGTCAAACTAGAGCAGGGAATGGGAATTTCTATGAACTATGGGCATGTATAATTTTATTCTACTGTTACAGCAAAATTATATTTATTATATGTAGAGAGATAATGCCAGAGATAATATAGAAAATAAAATTAAGGAATATATATTGGTAGAGAAACAGCAGCTGTGATAGAAAATCTTCATTTCATAAATGTTAGTACATGATTGGTAATGCTGCCAGTGGCAGGGATTTTTTTACTCTTTTTTTTTTTTCTTTTTTTCCCATGACTTCAATGTTTTAAAACATATGATGTTGGTAGTTCTGGAGACTGGAAGGCTCACTGCATCCAGAAATTGTGCAAGCTTCTCCTAGTGCCTCAGTCCTAGGGAGGACTTTAAGATACTTAACATGCTCTTGATTCTTTTCTATTCTGTGAATACAAGAGCCAAATGTCAGAGCAATTGTGGATCAGTCACCACCAACTAGACTAATACTAGTGAACTCCTAATGAACTGATAATTGGCATTGATCTTTATACTTTTTATTTGTATTAAGCACAGGTTATAAATGATTCTAAGGTGAGGACCAGGGTATGTTGTGCCAGGTACCCTGTGAAGTCCTGCCTTAACTCTTTCAGGTGATGTGTCCCTAGGCCTACAAGTGGGGCTGCAGCTGAATGACTGAGACACTTGGTTTCACAAAGGATGCACTTTTAGTGGTATTGTGTTTTTCCCCACTCAGAATCCAAATGCTAATGGTGCCTCATGCCATAACTCTGATCTTTCTGCTGTTCTGGTCTGGAGCTTGAGGACACAGATACACAAATGTTCACCTTTTTCTTTTAAATGCTATTTCTGCCTCTGATAAGCCTTAAACATATTGTGGTCTGAGGAAGAGCTTGGTCTAATTAGAATTAATTTCATTTCCCAAGCTCATGCCCCAAGGCAGATCTTTCTGAAATATTGAAAATCTTAATATGTTTGTATTACCTTTTGTGTGCAGCCAGTGTTTGTGTGAATAATGAGGGAAATATGTAAAAGAATGAAGGGCATCATGTAAAAAAAGAATGGCAAGTGGCCCATCCTTTCTCTTCCCTCCCCCAGAATGTAGGCACCAAAGTATTTTGTTACTGTTTAAGGCAGCTGATACCAAGAGGTGGAAGAGGAAGATCCAGTACGTAACCTGGGGAGGCTGTGCCCATGTCTCTGTTGTTACCATGATCATTGATTTCTAGCATTTAATACCAGAAGTGGCCATTAGATCATCAATCCCCACCACCAATATTATATAGTCTACTTTAATTTTACAGCCATTTATTCCTCTAGTAAGTCCAGTTGTTTGTGCTTGGCTCAAGCCATCCCATCAGCACAGCTAGATGTCAGGAGGTGGGAGACCTGATGGAAGGAAGCTCGAGGCCATTGTCAATATGTGTAGGTGCTCTCCCAACATCTTTGTGAAGTCATGGCAATTAAGAGAATTTCTCAGTGACTAGAAAAAATATGTTTTAATGCCCGTCTTCAGAATGGGCAACAACGTGGAAAGCTACAGGCTCTGTCCCTAGGAATATATTGAACTAAGTCCTGTAACCACCAGAAGGTGATCAGGAACCACCAGCACAGCTTCAGTAAGGTTTCTGTGGTGGAAAAACTGTGTGTGGAGACAAGGGAGAGCAGCAAGGCTCATTACCTTGACTTTAGCAATGCTGTTTCCCCAAGGGATACTAGTAGGAGTGGATGGGTGCACTTGCATTGTGGGTGCAAAAAGTGGAAGAACTACCAGGCTCAAAGAGTCATTGATTTAAAGTCCAGCTAGGAGCTAAGGACAAAAGCTGCTCTTCAGAAGAGGACAGAGGGGCCAATACTGCTGAATATTGTCATCAGTAACCTGGGTGACAGGACAGGATCCATACAAGCTCACAGATGATACCAGACTGGGAGGAGAAAGGCTTTAGAAAGCCTTTGTAAGATAAAGCACAGATGTCTATACGTTTTATATAAATGTCAAAGCCTCCTTTGAGTTCCTCTATTCATCTCATCTCCTAAATGGTTAGCCTTGAGCTACTGGTATATTCAGGACTCTGCCTTCCTCTCACTGTCTGTCTGTCCTCCCTGCAGCTCAAAGGCTCAGGCATTGAGATTAAAACCCTTTTCTCCAGACTGGCCCAAGCTGTCTGCTGTCAGCAGCTCGTCTGTCCTGCTGGCTTCCTAGGTTCTTGTCTCACAGTCAATCTCAAAGGTCATCTCCATACCTCACCATCTACCCAGACCTCTGTTTCTCCTGATGAGGGGAAGCAGAGCTATCAAGAGGTTTCTGTGTTGCTTCCTGAATTATTTTCTAATGTTCACTGTAAAGAGAACAAGCTCTCATGTAATAGCTACACCAGATCATGGCCCCATTTACTTCTGAAGCACCATATCCTAGCTGTGATGGGGTGCACACAAAGTACAGTCCTGCTCTTCTACTTAGACATTTGCTCTGGTTTTACCATCAACACCACACCCATAATCTCTCCTAGGCAGGATTTAGTTTCTAGTTCTGCTTCTTGTAGTCAGCTGCTGCAACCCAGGGGCAATCACAGTGCTTTACACAGCTGCAGGTTTTTAGCTGGAGTTATAAGGATTGTTTTTGACTTAGAAAGCTGTAAATGGCTGTTACTTTTCTGCAGGAAATGCTACCTCTGCTGCAGATGAACCAATGGACACTGCTTGCAAAATACCTCTTGAGGTCTGTCTTCACCAGGAAAAAGTGAAGGTATTATTGGTCTACATTAGCAAGCATCTGGTAAAAGCCTGTTGGACATGAGGCTTTTTCTAACTTTTAATGGGTCAAGTAAACTGTAGGCTTCTTACAGCTTTTAATCTGATCCACTGACCAGAACCTCCCAGTTGTTTTACTGGGAGACCCTCTACTGAACATTTTACTGGTTCAGACTGGAGACATGTCTACAGTACACAAGGGGAGGTGGCACATAGTGCCCAAAGCTTCATAGAATCCCTACCCTATTACTGAAATCCTTTCAAGTTACTGCCTTTTTTAATTTATTTTTTTTTTATTGCTATTTGCTTTGCATCACCAGAAGGCTGACACAGCCTGTTTTACACTCAACAGCACAGTAATTTTATGTTAAGCTTTCCAACTGCTATGTAGCAGTGTGCTCTCCCAGATGAAACAAGCTACTGACAGGGAGACATGCAGGTAATGTGATGGAACCTGGCTTTATACAGGAGCAGAAATGGCTCCAAACTTTTAAGTAGATGTTAAATTCCCTGTAATAATTTCTTTTAGGCGTTAATCTCCCAAATGCACAGTGCCAGAGAGCACTGCTCTTATCTGCAATATTATTACAGCAAGCACTTAGGCAGGGAAGCAAGAAGGGAGAGCAGCAGATATTTGCATTTGCCACATGCTCGCTATGACCTCTTTCTGCTCATGTTGCCATCTGCTGTGAAGTGCTTCACATGTGTTTGCCAAGGCTTCTGTATCCTGGAGAACAGTGCTGCTGCTTTATGTAAGTGGCCTGAATGATTCTATATGTGGTCCTACCTTTCCATGTATATGGACTTCTTTACAGGTCCTGAGCTGCTGTCCAGGATTTTTGCTGCTGATTTTCACTGTCCTGCTGTCTGCTGTTTCAGAAGAGGTTCCCAAAAGGAAACTCTCTTTACAGTGACATGATAACATGCATGCTTTTAACTGGGGAAATTTCACCTACGGCTGCAGTGCAGCTGTGTCTGATGTTAAATATGGAGTCCCCTCAAATATTCTGACACATGGGAAAGACCTGTGCTTGGGGAAGTCCTTTATCATACAATTAAGCTGTCATTTAAATGGTGTAAAAATAACTTCTAAGCAGAGGAAAAAGCAACAGGCTTCTTGTAAATGACTCCTGAAGGTGAGATGATTGAAAAGGACACAGAGCAGCATTTTGTTCTGTTTTTGACTAAAACAAAGCACTGCATCGTTTTGTGAAGCAGTGGAAATGCTGGAGATGCCACTAAGCAGATCTCTGGAGAGAGAAGTGTGTGTTTAATGAGTGCTCATTAAAGCAACCTCTAATAGAATCAAGTAGAAGGAGAAAAATGCTGAAGAGAACAGAGGATACTACTGATTTCTGATGAATGCTTTATCTCATCTCTGAAAAAGCATCCAACATTTCCCATTATGACAATTAAGTGTAAATGCAAAGGAAACAGTGAATTGATACAAGCTGGAGATGACAAAGCTGCTGTGGGCATGCTGTGTACACACTCCTGCCAGCACAGCCTAGCTGCTCGCCCACGGGACAAGTCTGGCTCATGTTACATCCTCTTCTAGACTCTCTCAGACATCCTCTCCCTCTGGGAGATGCACCGTGGATGTCTGAGCAGTGAACACAGCCTGGACACAAAAAATACCTACTCCTGCACCTGCTCACAACTTGGTATCACAAGGGAAGGAAAAGCAGCCTCCCTGAGCAGTGCTTGTTGCTGTCTGTTCCTCAAACTTCATTCTTTCCAGGCCCCGTGGAAGTGGTGACCACAGCAGCAGCAATCAGCACCCAGAGAACACTCTCTTGGCCTCCCCTTCTGGTAGCAGAAAGGGACAATTTCAGCAAAGGCTCTGAGAGGTGCAGAGGTAGGTCACTGAGACCATCTGAGGGGGGGCTGCTTCTGCTCTTGGGGAACATGGCAGCTTGTGAGAGCAGTGTCAGAGCTGACAGGCAGATGCTGAAATGTAGCCAGCCAGAACTACTCTGTGATGGCAGACACAGGGCCTTACAGAACTAAGGCCAGATGCAGCTACTGGCAAGGCTGTTTCTGGAAAGGCTGTGCTCAAGCTGTGGTGGGGTAGAAGGCAACAAACACTCTTCAGAAGGAGCATGATGAATGAAACAGACCATGCACTAAGGAGTCATGACATTTTTCTATGACTTCTTCCTAGAAGGGAGTGAAAACCCAAACCAAAACTGAGCTCAGCACAGAGAACTCCAGGGACCCTGAAAAATAGGCTGTTTAATTAAACAACAACAAACTCCAGATCTGTTTTACTAGTTCTCACAGTAAGCTTTCTGAAATGATTGGGAATCCAGCTTTGACAATCCTGGAGTCCGTTTCAACAACAAAGTAGGCTGCAGGAGTCAAAGCATCAAGGGAGAGATGAGCTGCTGCTGCTGCTGCTGCTGCTGCTGCTGCTGCTGCTGCTGTTGTGTGGCCTGGGCCAGGCAGTGAACTTAACTGTATCTGCAGAGTGAGAGCCAAGGGCAAGACCCTCCCCTCCAACAGTGCCCTGCCTCCTGGTCAGTGGGAGCAAAGTGGCAGCTTGCCCTTGCTTCCCTCTCATGAGCAGTGGGTGTATCTGATCTGCTTAGATGTCAGGAAGGAAATGCTTTTCTGCTAGGTTAAACTGGCAAATAGCAACTGCTTCCTTCACTTGCCTGATGGTTTGGGTAACAGTGACTTCCATGGATGCTCCTGCACTGCACCCCCTGTGGCACCCCTGAGAAAGGCCAGCTCTTGGGAAAAAACTAATGGGAACTGGAAGCTGCATTGAAGGATGGCAGGTAGGAGAGAGAGAGCCAACAAGAAGCCTTCCTGAGCACCAGCCCCCTATTTCTCACCTCTCTTGTGAAGGTAAAAAAGACTGTCTAGGGGAGCAAGGAGAAACCTTAGGTAAGGTTGATATTTTGGAATCCTCTCACTCCTAGTGAGACCCACCTAATGCCTGAAATGGGTGTTGTAAGGGCTCTCCCACCTCAGCTTGACACAGACTCTGCATTTCCCTTCTCAAATGAATGATTTGGAGCCTGACTATACTTGCTATGAAAATTGCAAGAGGATTCTTTTGATCTTGATAGCTC
Organism: Corythornis vintsioides; assembly: GCA_025447755.1. NCBI lineage: Eukaryota > Metazoa > Chordata > Aves > Coraciiformes > Alcedinidae > Corythornis > Corythornis vintsioides. Next base: position 40,483 of record JAOEGS010010667.1, read on the forward strand.
AAAATAATTATGATAGCAAACTCAATGCATCTTAAAAACATATTTATATAGGCTTTCTGTCAAGCATCATTTAAACTCTATACATCATGATAAAATTGAAGATGAAACCAGCTCCCCTAGGCCACTGGGGGGAAGACAGTGTCCTGGTACATTAAAATACCTTTTATTGTCAGATAAAGAATGCCCTGCCACCATCTTTACAATTAGCACAAAATAAGGGGATGAAACACCCGGGCAGATATGAAAGAACAAAATCTCAGTAAAATCCACAAGTAGAAGATGATTTGCATGTAGTAACCAAGTGTTTGTTGTAACATGCTGTACACCAACAGGTGTGCTCAGCTCATATCCAAGTCAGCAAAATCCAAACAGTAGCAATCCCAGAAAGCATTTCTGATAGGAGAATGACATTTCAATTAAAAAAAATAAATTAAATAAAAAACAACCTAAAAAAACCCAACCACAACTTAAAAATAATGGATAGGTTTGAGGTGCTAGTGTTAAAACAATAGTAGCTGAAAAAAATGTAGATTGATATGATCCTAGGTAATTTCAAAATAACTTTAAAAAGTATATTGTTAGTTGAGACCAACTAACAACACTTAGACAATTAGTGTGTAAGCAATTAAGCCCCCTTTATTGTTCTCTACAGTGCTCTTTATACCTGAGCCCCTCCAAACCTTCAGATTTGTTTGTTTCTCATTGGTCCAAAGTTGTTTATCTCACTTATCATTGGTTGTGGTTTGCAGGACATTTCTTCAGCCAGATGGACCATATGCCCCATCTTGCAGTTGGTGCTTCCCACAGCTTGGTTACAATCTTCACTTCTCTCTTCCTCTTTGTTTCTCTCCAAGGACATATTGTAATCTTTCTCTATTCCCCTTTGTTCTCTCAATATACTGGAATTTTTTTGAGGTCAATGTCTTGTTCGAGGTCTTCAGCCTCTATGGAGGGTTTTTAAAAAAGCATGCATACCTCAAATGGAAATGTCTTTGTCATGCATGGCAGCTTGATGATTTTCCTACAGTTTTCAATGAAAAACATAAAATATCAGTTAACTGCATGGGCATTACACTTTGCACAGGCATCAAAGATTTGTGCTGTAGGACAGTGGTTGTTAGTAGGTGGTCTAAGCATTGCCAGTGCTCAAAGTTAACCCAATTCACTGTTCCAGTAGCAGTGCTGTTCCCTGAGCTTGCAATAGCACTGGATTGCTTTGTACACAGGATGTTACCTGCTCTGAACGAACACAGCCAGGACACCTCCCAGGTCTGTAGCACCATTATTGCTCCCACCATTTTCATATGAATTCCTTTACACTTCTGCCTGAGGAACTTTTGGCAGGTTTTTACTATTCTATTTATTGATTTACTCTTAAAGGTATTTCCATGAGTGACAGGTAGGAAGCAGTCAGGCTGATGCTGATGTTGTCAGGTGTGGAAGGGGCACCAACACAGCAATGCCAAGGTGCTTGAACCATCCATCCCTGCTGTTCCTGGCTTGTTCCTGGTCCTCCTGACTGCAGAAGCAGATTAAAAACACATCACATGGTAAGAACAGGTCCAGTTCATTGTCCTGCTTTATGCTCCAGCAATAAAGCCCCCAAAGATCCCCAAACAGCCCTGGCCACATGATTTCAATATTGGCTTCTCTGCTAGGTGAAACATTTATTTCCTCTCCTTCTCTATTGCTTTTTCCCATTAATGTTAATTCATTTTCCAGTTTAGTAGATTGGATGGCTGATAGTTCCTAAGGGTCTATACTGTGTAATTGCAGTTCATGTTTAGTTAAGCTAAACCCATTTATCAAGTACATCTTGATCACCATTTTGCTGTAGTCCTTTTGGCTGCAGTGAACTGCAGAGACAAACTTGGACTCCACCTCTGCACCATGATACCAATTTCTTCTTCTCTAGATAAAGTAGCTGGTGCCTGAATGTCTAATGTGAGAGTTGGAGAGGACAGCTGTGTCTGGTTGAAGTAAACACCACTAAGATCTCCTCTGGGATGCACTTGAGCTGCAGGACCATAGTCCTGTGTAGTGTAAAGGAAGCAGCCTCACTCTCTCTTACTTACCTGGGTATCTGGCAGTCACTGGTCAGTCCTATTTTCATTGGCTATGGTGCACAATAGTCAGTTCTATGGTTAGAGTTGTAGCTCATCCCATCAATTTATATGTCTGGAAAACAATTTGGGCATTCAGGACAACCATTCAAAAGAGTTAAAATATACACTAAAAATATATATTAATTTGGAATATGAAACAGTCCACTGTTTTATTTTAGCCTGTCAGTAACAGTCAAATGGGGAGAACAGAACTCTGATCATGCATTTGATTCTGCAGTTACTCAATTGGAGGATCAGGACCAAATTCCTACAAAAATCCTGGCTAATATCATTTCTTTCAACACTTATCTCTTCCAATTAATGAGATTCAAATAGTAAGTATGTACACCCAGAGCAGACCCTTTTGTACTGAGTTTTGCTCTTCGAAATTATAATAAATGTCAGAAAAGAAGTGCAGTAGAGGTAAATTAACTTGGATAGGGAAGGTAGACTTGGAATGACACCCTGTTTTTCAATACCACTCCACATTCAAGAATTCCTGTTAGCTCTTCTTTCAGACTTTTTGTATAGAAGTGCAGTGCTTGGTATTTCCTTCTGCAGTGTGAGTGGGTGCAGTGGATCTGGAGTTCAACTGAAGTTTGCACATCTGAATTTAATCCTCCAACTTAGTGTCATCTGCCATCTCTTTGCACTGGAATGCATTTAATTTTATATTTTGTTGGTAAGAATATTGTTTTATTGTTTGAAGTAGAATGTAAAATTCAATTAAATAAACCAGACAACCATTCTTTTTTTGGAAAGCAAAGTTTATTTATGGGTACATATACCACATATAAAATTAACATTTAACTGAAACATATCATTGTTTCAATCGTTTAGGACTAAACACAATGTTGACTACAAAACTGTACAGTATATTTAATAACAGATTCTTACAGCATAGTGCAATTGTAACATTTTATAAACAAAATACTTTGTGCCTTTTTTTTTTTTTTAAATAAAGTGCATTAAATTACTATCTTGTATACAACAAGAAGCTCTGTAGTTGCAATCCAAAGCTATAATCTTAAGGGAAACTGAGTCAAAGATGTTTCACTTCCTTTTACAATTACTTCATACACTGGCAAGCTATGGTTCAAACTTCAACCACAGTTAAATGAAAAAAAAAAAACCTAAATTAGTATAAGAAATAACCACAGGCCTTTAGGAACTAAACCAGTAGTTGGCTGTCATATGAAAAGCACAACATGCAGAATTGAAATGACTGGTTTAAAGCTGTTTGGCTGCTAATGAGACGTGCAGCATGAGAACTACCCCTGTGCAGTTGCTTTTGCTAAAGCTTTTAGGCTTCAGCATGGAATCACACTGCAGGCAGTAGTGGCAGGACTTGTACACATATCACACACCTGATGTTTCCTAAGAAAAGTCCCCTTTGAGAATTATGAGTGTGGCAAATCACAGGTTCATTTTTAATTGCATTTGGCAATAAAAAAGTAGGGGTCTAGTTATGAAGTCTAGAAAATTGTATGAGTGGTTCTACCAGCCCAGGGTATTCTAAATGCCATGGCCTGAAGTTACAGAGTTTACAGCTTTATTTCAGAGGCACAGTTATAACATTTGATCCTATAAATCTTCTTTTTCTTTGTAAACACATTTACAATCAACTGGTTTAGATTTTGGCTGTGACAGTAAAGCTGAGACCAAACAAAGGACAATGTGAGTGTAGATTTTAGTCCCAAAGAGTAAAAAGATGTAGACATACAAAATGGATAGAAAAATAATGTGGCTCTTCCTATGTCCACCACCCATGTCTTTGGTGGTCTCTGGCTGAGGCCCAGCAGAAAAGCCCACATTATTCTCTTCCTCCACACATACATGGGACTGCTATCAGCTTCAATGGAAAACACATTTCAGCACAGGCAAGTAACCCTAGAGACTGGAGGAGTATTTTGCTGTGTATATAATCCAGGCAATTTACCTGCCTCTTCAGCTGCAATACCCATTCCACACTTTTGGCACAAATCACACATACTGTTTCCACAGTCTGGAAAAATGCATTTTTATTCTTATGCATTTAAACCTGTGGGACCTGCCTAAGTTCAGAAGTAGACTGCTGTACATTCAGCTGCTCTACTCTGGCACAGCTGCTGCTGGTGCATGCTTACTCCAAGCAACGAGCTGTTCTTCTCCTCTCAAACTAAGGGAAGGCTCTGCTTATATTGAAAGGGAAAGACAAAAGAAAGGAGATGAAATTTGGTTGGAATGTGATTATAGAGGGCTCACTATTTTCTGTCATATCTTCAGAAAGCTCTCTGCTAAGAGCAGAGCTCCTTTCTGAAGTGAGCATGCTCTGACCCTGTGATGGATGCTGTAGAAAAGCCTCACCTCTGTTCTGTTTCCTCCTGAGCCCTCTGGGGAAGGAGCACCACAAGGTGGACTGCATGTTGCTCATATATGGAGGGACCACATTATCAGAAAGCGACCAAAGAGCAGCAAAACAAAAAGCCATGTAGGGGGCCCAACTCTCCAAGCTCCATGGGGACACAACAGTCCAGCCCTTTCAGGATGTGGGTATCTCAATTTTCAAAGGGCTAGGTCATGATGCTTTAATTTGCATACTATGTCTCTTCCCTGAAAGCAGCAGAAGCTGAATTCCTGCTTATATTGGTTTTACCTTGGCAAACACTAAAAGAGGAAAATTCTGTGGGGACCATAGGTACTCAATGCACTAAGAGCATCATGCTTTGGCCCTAAATCTTATAGATCCTAGTCCCTTTTCCTAGAATACCCCTGATGCATATGTGTGTTTCATGTGCACTTTATAAATAAACATGTGAGATTTTCTGGGCACTGTAATATTCCCCAGGTTAGCATCAGCCAGTGCACAATGTGCACTTGTGTCATAGGACTTTGTGGACTGCTGTTTAGACTCATGAGCTGTGCAGTCCTGTTACCAAAGCACCTAAAAAAGACATTGAGAGAACAGTGTGTGCAGGAACATGTTACTGCTATGCAGGTTTATGTCAGTGATAAATATCCTTCGTGTATTCTGTCCCATATATGGCCATACAATGCATTCCTGTAATCCCAAAACGGGCAGTAGGATTTCTCCAGATTAAAGACATGAGAATTCACCTCCCTTCCAAAACCTCTGTATTATCTTTGTTGAAATTTACCAGTGAATCTTGCAGTTTGAAACATTCATACATGTTTGGCAATGTTTTTCTTTTATCACATCAAATTGTCTCAGCAAAGAGGTTACACTTTGAGCATTACAACACTGAAGATAGAGACCATGATACCTAGCATATCATATATAGTAAAAGTAAATTAAATAATGCATATCTACATTTGAGTATGTAATTATGCTATTTAAGTATTGTATTTTATAATAGCTAAGTTAATGACATACCAAAATACTCTCAAAAATTTTTCTCCACTCAGCATGTAACAGAACTAGTACTTAAACCTGAACAGAAGTTATTTCCTTTTAAGAATTAATATATACTTTTTAAAAGTCTTGAAACAGAAATAACATGTCAGACATCTGGGGGAAAAAAAACAAAACCAAAAACCTGCCCACCCACCATAATCCTATGGCCATCAACTGAGTTACTCTACACCAGCAAGTTAATGAAGCCCTGAATGTCCAGTGAATGTCCACAGTACTCTGTGCTTTTTAGAATGGGCTGTTTTACTTAAAAAGACCAGAGACATAAATGAGCTCACTAGTTCTGAGACATAAAAATCTTCTCCCCACCTGGGAGAGGGAAACCCATGATACAATCTTGTTCTGATAAATACCTTGCAGGTTAGCAAGTTTCTAAAAATTGTCATAGCCTGTGTAGAGTGCAAAACAAAAGGTTTGGGGATGTGAGGACAACTTCCTTGGAAGCCAATTCAAGGAGTTTGGGATGGCAAGTTTCACTGACCTTTGTTTTAATGAGTTTTACTCATTACCCATAGGGCCTCCACCTGAAAACCTCCCTTTACCCTTTCAATGACACTGAATTAGAATCACAGCAGTGATGAGCTAGTAAATTGCAATAGGTTTCATCCATCCTACATTTAGGTTTGGGGTTTTTCTTTCTCTTCTAGAAGTTTATACAACACAGTGAAATACTCAACTGTTTCTTCTTCTGGTCTGACTTACAAGATCACAATCATTTTGTGAATAAACTGCAGTGTGTACTTTTCCAGATTTTAGTGCAAAGACAAAGAAGAGAGCTACTGCAGAGTTACAGATTCAGATGCTCAGAAAAAAAAATGGTAGAGGTTGGAAGACACCTCTGAAGACCAGCTAGTCCAACCCCTCTGCTGAAGCAGGCTTCCCAAGAGCAGGTTGTACAGGGACATGTCTAGGAGGGTTTTGAAAGTGTCTAGAGAATCCAACCTCTCTGGGCAGCCTGTTCCAAGCTGCATCACCATCACAGGAAAGAGGTTTTTCCTTGTGTTTAGATGCAACTTCCCATGTTCCATTTGCCCCTTGTGCTGTCACTGGTCATCACTGAAAAGAAACTGGCCCCATCCTCTTGACATCCACCCTTAGTTATTTATAAGAAATTATAAGACCCTCTCAGTCTCCTCTGGGCTAAACAGCCCAGGTCTTGAGAGATGCTCCAGTCCCCTCATCACCTTTATAGTCCTACCCTGGATTCTCTCCAGTATTTCCCTGTTTCTCTGTGTCCAAAACTGGGCACAATACTCCGGATGTGGCCTCCCTAGGGTAGAGTTGAGGGGAAGGAGGACTTCCCTCCAACCTGCTGGCTGCACTTTTCTTCATGCACCTGAGGATACAACTGGCCATCTTGGCCACAGGGGCACACTGCTGGTGTATGGCTAACTTGTCCACCAGGATTTCCAGATAAGAGACCTTTCAAGTTTACTGGGAGTCCTATCATTCTTCTACTGACTGAAGGGGAAAAAAAGCCATGCCTAATTTATCTTTTCTGTACTATTCCTGACATATAAATCACACCCCTTCCTTTTAGTCCCCTGTCTATAAGCAGAGATGGAGAGATCTTATTTTTCTCCATTGCACATTTTTGGGACTCCCACTAAGCCAAACTAAATGTGGCACTGAAAGAGAGGGTAAACCACTGCTTTAGAAAATGGCATTCAAAAGCACCAAATTTACAGATGTTATGGGTTGGAAGGGACCTCGAAGATCATCTAGTCCAACCCCCCTGCCAGAGCAGGATCACCTAGACCAAGTCACCCAGGAACAGATCCAGGCGGGTCAAGTGTCTCCAGAGCAGGAGACTCCACAACCTCCCTGGGCAGCCTGTTCCAGAGCTCTGGCACCCTCACTGGGGAGAAGTTCTTCCTTGTGTTGACCTTAAACCTCTTGTGCTCCAATTTCACAGGCTTTTGAGTAACTTTGCTGCCTCACAGTAACCAAGTTAGAGGGCTTCTTGCTAACAAGCAATATGCTAAATGTGCAATATGCTAAGAACTTGACATTTTTTTCTAAGTTTACCAGTGAAGTTATAAAACTGTTTTCATAAAGTTGCTTCCTGTGGTATTATTAAAAAGACACTGCCTTGTTGCACACAACAATTCTGATTGAAAACACTATTTGTTCTTTTGGATAAGTAGGTAAAGAAGGACAGATTATTCACTGTATGTACTGGATTAATCTCTTGTTCTAGACTTGACTGCTCCAAAAGACAGCCATATAAAACCTTAACATGATTCTCAGACCTGCTCAAAGTGAGTCTGTCCTTCATAGATCTAGCTGCACTGTTGACCACCCCCCCTTCAAAAAGAACACCACCACGGTATCTTTTCCTCAACTGCTGGCCAGTAGCACTTTAGAATATTGTTGAATGTTACAACACAGGCTCTGTATCCAGGAAGAGTCTATCTCAGAAGGTCTTCTTGCAGCAATACAATTTAAAGCAATGCCATTCACCTTTTGCTGGTGCTATTCTTATAAGCTCAGACCTTGATCTGTCTACAGCTGGTGTGCAGGTACACTGTTGTTATTCCCACCCACAACAGAGTACTTACATCACATTGTTTTGCACCAGCAACACTGCTAGCCCTCCTGTTTTCCCTACAAAGCTTTTACACTGACTTCTGTGTATTCAGGATTTTCTAGGAAGTTGAGAGTTGGCTTCTGTTTCAAGGACTAAGAACCACTTAATATCTCAGATAAAGTGACCGGAATAGCTGGTGTTTTTTTAAATAGTGACCACTATCCAATTCTTACTTTTCCTTCTTTCTTTATTGTAAATATAAAAAACCAGAACATATGTATTTTCTCTCCATACAAGTCAGGGCCAACATTTTGAAAATATGGCACCAAATGGTAAAGAACCTTTTTTTCTTTTCTTTTTAAAGTAACAAGTGTGTAGTTGTTTCGGGGGCTTGACTGGTAGCAATGCTATTTTATCCCAACTTCCAGTCACTTTTGAGAAATGAATCAATGAATCTTACAAGTATCTTACTTTTAAAAGCTAAACAATCCCTAAGAAAATGAAGCAGCAGAAAAATAACTGGGCTAGCACCATTTATCAAGTCCATCTTGATGGGCATGACAAACTTGGGTATTCTCAGATTTTGTTTGGTGGTGGGTATCCTCAGTAGTGGTGCAACTGGAAATTCTGAACACAATGATTTGATGCACAGAATGCTGGACAACTAAATGCTAAACAACTAAAAGAATAAAATTCCCCACTGCAGTATAGAATTCTCTCTTGCAAATAGCATGAATTTAGGATCAAAGAACTAAAGTAAAAGGTTATTGCTCAGTGATTCTATTCAGGAACTCAATAATTATAACAAACCAACCAGAAATAACGTCCCATGAGTCTGATAGCAACTGCTTATCAAAGGAAGACTTCTGCCTAAAGTACTTATGTAAGTTACTATTTTTTGTCTAAAGAATATATTGCTTCCTCTCTATTGCTCTGAGTTTTCTCAGTAATTTATAGTACTTGCAACATGGAAGATTTTATTGCTCTTGTGCTAAAAACATATATCCCTTTATTGCTGAAATTTTACTGTTTGGAGAAACAGTTAAAAAAAAAAAAAGACAAAAAAAAAGACATTTAAAACAAAAGTCCTCTCCCAAAGATGAATTTATGAATTATCCTCATTTGAGGATGAATGTATGAAATAAATGGATACAGTAAATTTTGCCCATCAAGATACAACCTGTTATTAACTTTAGGTCAAGCATGCTAATAAATTAAAATGATCTTCAGTTATTCGAACTAAATTATGCTCTAAGAAAAGTCTTTTGACATTATAATGCAGATATGAAAGATACTGTTGTATGCAGAACAGTCAATCTAACACCTCTGCTCTTACACAACGGCGTTGGTGGATGGGCAACAAAAAATGCCAGAATCCTGCAAGCTGGCTGGATTTCTGCCAGTGTCAGAGGGGTCTGGGATGGATACTGAGACCACACCATACAGAACTGGGGACCTACACTGTAACTGAGGTGACAGTAGATATCTGCTTAATTCTGCAGGGTCTGAAAACTGGCTGGCTGTCAAGCATTTCTTTTTACGCTTTGTACCCAGAGCTGTGCCCCTGCTCCTGAGAGTCAATTGGCAGGTGTGTTATACAGCACCCACCCAGAACTGCAAACCACGTTAAAGTTTGGTCTGACAGCTGTGGACAAACTTATGCCATTGACTTCCAGGAGGATTTTCTGGCCTATGCCTCATAATCTCAGTTTCAGAACTTACTTCTGGAAGAGACAATATCCTCACTGGAGGTCACAGCAGTAGCTGGGAAAGCATAATCATGCTCCTCATCTGTTTGCAGTGAAAGGTACCCATGTGATACTCAAATGAGGACAAATCACATCCCTGCGAGCTAGCTTTGTGTGACTTCTATAATTAATCCTCCTTTCCTCCATTTGACTCACATGGCTCCTCAGGAGAGGAGCTTCCAATTACAAATCTCTGTGCTCTGCCACAAGGAAAAGGTCGGCTCTCCCAGCACTCCAGAGAGCCTCTGTGGATTTGAGCAGCCTGTGGAGTGACCAAGATGACAAGGACACTAGGTGAAGCAGCATGAGAAGCAGGGATGACAGTATTGGGAACAGGTCTGCATAAGCAAAGTAACAGTTGCCCTCGGGACTGAATTTTGGTCACAGTTGTAGCTGCTCATCACACTTTTTAGCAATTTGATACAGAAGAAAAGTGGGAGGCTTGGGGTGGTAAACTGCATTACTTTAACTTTTTTTTCTCTAAGTGCCATTCTACATTATTCAACCTCTCTACATTATTCAGTTCATGACTTTTACTGCCATTTATTTCCAATACTTTGCATACTTGCAAAACTGCAGGCATGCTCAGCATGGGTATTTATGAAGTGATTATTTCTTACACAAAAATCTGTAACAAAATGCAGTGACTGGAGTTTCATTAGCATTCAGAAATAAAGAATACCAATATCCTACACTGAGCAAAGGCCATAGTCTAACTGTGCTGAGCATCTGTAAATTGCAGTGAAACAAACTGCTGCAAGTCCACAGCTCTACTGGATCATGCTATGCAATCATTGAACTAATCATACTACAAACTAATGGCCAATCATGAAGGTTGAGCCCATGGAATGCATTGGAATTTGAACCCAGCATTGCAACTAAAATTAATTATTGCTCATAAAAATCTCTACAGAGCCTTGTTTACAGACAACTCATTCACATTTGAGATTCAGCTTGGAGTATAGCTTATGATTCTTAATGTCACAGGAACTTTGCCACAAAAACAGTGGCCCAAACATCCATGTGAAAAGACAGAATCCACCTGGAAAGATCCAGACCAGCAACACAGTTGTCTCTACTATCTATATTATACAGGTATATTTTTTAATGGAACTGTAAATATTGCTATTTTTACGCTGGAGATTGTTGTTTTTGTTGGCTTTTTGCTTTTTTTTTTTTTTAACCATGATGGAAGATACTGAAGCAACAACACAGTACATTGACTTTGACATTCAAGGGAATATAACCTCCTACTGAACATGCTGAGCTCCCATCAACACTTAACACTGACATTAGGCCACACCTCAAGTTTCACAAAGACATCTGCCAGGAAGATTTTCTCTCTGACAATCAAGTCTTCAAATTGGAAAACACTGTTTTATTTCCAGTGCATTCTAATGTGGCTTCAGTACAAGGTTAGAAGCAATCTTAAATTTAACCATTCATGAGAGGAAGCTCTGCTTTGTAGACCAGAACTATCATCCTATAATGAACTGACATGCCATACAGTGTGAGGAATAATGATGAAACTGCCAGAAAAGGAGAAAATATTGTTTCATGTTGCAGTTCTGGTTGCATACAATTATGAATTAGATATGCTCTGAGAATTTCTAAACTTCAGTATTTTAAATTACACAGCAGAACAAAACCAAGTGGTAGTAGTTTTGACTCAATACCCTTAAGTTTGTTATCATGTAGATGCTAAATACGTGTTACAAGCCATTTGTAAGTTATTTTATTTAGATATTTTCTTACACATTTCTGAAAAAATGAACTTGGCTGAGTAACTTAGTGTTGCTTCTATTGCAAATGTATAGTCAAAAGAGGCCAAACTGTTCCATCAATTTCTAAGATCCCCCCTGAATTCCTTTTAAAATTAATAATATAATGAGCTCTGATGTCCCATATCCAAGTGAAAGCTTACAGCTGACTTTTGACAAGGAAGGCAAGACATGTCTTCTGTTTTAACAGCCAGTAAAGAGTAGGTAACCCTTTAAAACAATTACCAAGCTAATTCATGCTAAGATGGAAAAAGCTATGTAAGTACTTCCTCACTTAGAGCAACTTTGTTGCACTGTTACAATAAATACTATATAAATCAGTACAATTGGTCATTATTTTGAAGAGTGTACTGATGATACACAAATGGGGTAATAGGACTTGGTTTGGGTTTAAAAAAAAAAAAAAAGTAAGAGGGAAAAATTATCCTGACAACACTTTAACATACAGTATGACTAAACTCAATCACATAAACAATTTCAAAGGAGGTATGCTGTTTCAATCCAATTTTAATGAGCCAAGTTACTGTAAAATCATGTCAAACGTGACAAAGTCTGGGTAATAGAACAAAAAAAAACCCTGAGCAACACTGTAAATCTGTAAGAACACTGATTATTTTGACTTTGGAAATCTCCCTTAAACCATTCAATTCATTTTGGTCACTGGGGTTGTGCATCCTGTGCTTTTTATATGAGCCCATCACACAGCATTGAATGAATGCATCTAGACCATAGACAGCATCACAAGAATGCCTGGAAAGTTACACGTTAAGCAAGGAGTGTCCTCCTAGCTGCCAATCAGACATCACTGGGGGATCTTGCTCTCTGAGACAGGTTAGAAGGAATACAGCCACAACAGATGAGCCAAAGTGCTTTCTGGATCTCCTGGTTTCTAAAAGCATAAATGACAGGATTGATGATGGAATTGTAGGTAGCTGGCAGGAGGGTGGCATAGGTGTATATAGAAGGATAGGTGTAATCTGCTATTAAAGAATAGAGCGTAAAAGGCATCCAGCAAGCAGCAAAAGTCCCCAAAATAATGGCCAAAGTAGACACTCCTTTTCGGGTGGTGACATAGTGGGAAGTGGCCAGGAAATGGTGTTGCAGGGCAATCTGATGGGCATGGCGCATCACGATTTTACAGATCTGAATGTAGAGCTGCAGCATGAGGGCAAACATAAGCAAGAAAGAGACCGAAAGCACAGCTGCATTATTTTTAGTGAGTGGTCTGATAACACTGCAGGTGGATTCATCTCTGAGGCAGTTCCAGCCCATTACAGGCAGCAGTCCAATACAGATAGATGCTCCCCAGAGCAATATAAGCATGACATAGGTAAAAGTGACAGTCCTCTCCGAATTGTAAGTCAAAGCGTAATACAGGGAGAGGTAACGATCGACAGTAATAGCCAGCAGGCTGCCGACAGATGCTGAGAAAGAGGCAACAATCAGTCCAATTGTAACCAGTTTCGTAGCTTCTGATTGCAGAAGGTATGCGAAAACGAAATTGATGATCAATCCAACGCCCGCTAAGAGATCTGCCAGCGCCAGGCTGCCTATCAGGAGGAACATGGGGGCACGAAGACTGGGGTTATGGAAAATGATAAGAACCACAATGGCATTTTCGCAGGAGATAAGGGTTCCTGAAGTACACAAGACAATGTCCCAGGGGTTTACCAAAAGCTCTGGCTCTGGGTCTACGACAGGAACCAGGGAGGAGCCTGTGGCTGAGGCATTCTCGGTAGAGCTGGCTTCTATATGATCCTGAGGCAGCCAGCTCAAATTAACCTTCAGATCTTCATTCATTTTAACCTCTGTCTTCTTCAACAGAAAGACATTTTTTTTAATGTTCAGACACAGCACTGGACACAGCACCCCCAAGAGCATGCAACGCCCTAGCCGGCACCACCAATCTAATGGGCGGGCAGGCACTTGTTACATAAATGTGACCAAAAAAAAAAGCCAAAAAACCCCAACCAAAACGGAGGAGGTAAAAAATAGTGAAAACTGCCAAGGGACCGACACACGGATGCTGAGCGATCCCAACCGCAATTCCCTTCACCTGCACAGGGAAGAAGGCACAGGCAGGGGAGGGAGCCCATGAAAGCCACAAACCACCCCCCAGGCGCTGCAGTTTGGGGTGGGGGCTGGCTGGGGGGCGGCGTAAACCCCGCTATTCCTCCGCCACCACTTCAAAGCGGGATTATTTTTGGTCACGGAGGGAGCGGCCAAAACGGGGGAGGGGTGGCATAGCCTTCACCGACCCCCTGTGAAGAAACCCCGCCCGGGCTAGGAGCGGGGGGGGGAGATACCCTCTGAGAACTTACAAACTCAGCGCGGAGGAGCGCACACACACACACACACACACCCCCCACAGCCCCACCACCACCACCAAACCCCCACGCACTCCCCGGCGGCGGTCACCTGGGCTCCTCCCGGCCGAGTCGGCGGAAGAAAAGAGGAGAAGGAACAGGAGGGTCGCCGCGGTCCCTTCCCGGCGGCAGCGGGGACCGCCCGCCCCTCACGGCGGGGCCGAGACCGCCGGCGCAGGTGCGCGCCCCATGCGCGCGCGCGCGGGCGCGCAGGGTGGGTGCCTGTGCGTGGGGAGGGAGGGGGGGCGAGGCGGAACAGGGCAGGAGAGGCGGAGAGAGTCGAGACAGGGGGAGGGGGTGGCGACAGCGGGAAAGGGGGACAGGGGGACAGAGTCGTGACAGGGCGAGGG
>JAOEGS010010668.1:0-16793 GCA_025447755.1 Corythornis vintsioides
TCCCAAAAACTTCTAATTAAAAATATTGAGGTATAATTATTTCAAACATTTCTGACTGAAGAATAATATTAAAAACATAAAAAGCAAAAGTTACAGGTTGGTAAATGGATATGACTGAGCTAATAGTTTGACTGACAGGCTACAAGGCAAAGGCTGTTACTTAGAAACTCCTTGGGGGAAATAGAAATTAAAAATACTCAGTTTCTAGAAACAAGGCTTATCATGAGGTACAGGGGGTCAGCTATGGCAGGAAGGGATTGTATGGGGCTGCAGACCCTTGGTCTGCCTTTCTCCTCAGTAGCTGGATTTGCCAAGATTATCTACTGTGGCCATTTTGACAAAGCCTAAAAACTCAATTTCCAGAATGATGAAGAAGGCAAAAGAATGTGGAAAATGAAGTGGGGAAGAGATTTTCATTGGAGAGCTGAACAATTTCCTGTTTATAATAGAGTATTTTAATGCCTCTGTGCTTTTGTTGTGCTGCCAATGATGTCTCAGAATTCAAAAACACCTCGCATGGACTTAAAAAAATTATTTTTAATTTGCTAAATAAATACATAACTATTACTCCTGATAATCATGCTTTACTCCTCCAGCAATCTTGTTTGAACCAATGTTTTTTTCTCTGCAAAACTCAGGCTCTTGCCTCTTGCTAGACCTACTCCAAATTCTCTCTCTTGTGCTTACTTCTGCTCTCCTATCAACCTCCTGTATCAGGACAATGTGCTTTCCTACCCTTAGCACCTCTATTTACCCCACTCTCCAAGGTTATCAGGGAAATACACAGTATCTGTGATCTACACAAACATCACAAAGTCATCAGGACAAACTAAAAAGGATTATCTTTTCACAGTATCACAGTATGTTAGGGATTGGAAGGGACCTTTAAAGATCATCTGGTCCAATCCCCCTGCCTGAGCAGGATTGCCTAGATCAGGTGGTAATTTTTATGTCAGCTAGAAGAAATTTAACAACAAATTCTACTAGCTAGTATTTTGCTAGTACAGAGTTCTGACATACACAATGGAAGACACTGAACCTTCTTTATTCTATAAGAAGCAGCTATGCCAGATGTACTATATGAGAGAAATCCTTCCCTGATTATTCCAGAATGAGATATTCCAAGTCTGCCAGTCCAAAATTTACCTATTACCTGTTTCAATTGATTTTCAAGAGGAAAGCAAGAGACACGTGCACACACAAAATCAAAACAGACATTTCAAAAGAGAAGATGCTGTAATTTGGCCAGCACCTGTGGATTTTCTGCCCTTTGCCAAGTACCTCAAAGTGTAAATTCTGGCCACTAGACATGTGAGCCTGGGATGTGGAAAACAAAATCCGGGATCAAAATACCTTCAGTTTTTTCTGTCTTAAATTAATCCTATATAATGTGGCCAGTGGTTTAAAGGAGGGGATTGTGCCCTTCTACTTTTCTCTTGTAAGACCCCAGCTGGAGGGTCTGCCACCAGCTCTGGAGCCCCCAATGCAATAAGGACATGGGTCTGTCAGAGCAGTCCAGAGGAGGGCTCTGAAGATGATGAGAGGGCTTGGAGCGCTGTCCCACGAGAACAGCCTGAGAGAGTTTGGCTTGTTCAGCCTGGAGAAGAATCCGGGGAGACCTTATTGCATCCTTCCACTATCTGAAAGGGCCCTTCAAGAAAGCTGGGCAGGGACTTTTTGCAAAGGCCTGTAGTGATAGGGTGAGGGGTAATGGTTTGAAACTGGAAAATGGTAGCTTTAGATTGGAAATAAGAAGGAAATTCTTCACTCTGAGCACTGTGAGACACTGGCACATGATGCTCAGTGAAGCTGTGGATGCTTCATCACTGGAAGTGTTCAGAGTCAGGTTGAATGGGGCCTTGAGCAACATGCTCTAGTGGGAGGTGTCCCTGACCATGGCAGGAAGTTTGGAACAAGATGATCTTTAAGGTCCTTTCCAACCCAAACCATTCTTTGATTCCATAATAATTTTTGTGGCTCTTCCACTAGGCCCACAGTGTAACATGGGCCTAGGAGAACATGCCACTTCTGTTCATCAGAAACAGCAGCCGAATGTCCAGATGAAGCAGCTCATCCCTGTGCTTTGCTTAATGCATTACCTTCCCTTTCTTCTCTCTGTCTTTACATCTTCAACAGAAGGTTTTAGTATCTTTGTGAGATTGTTTGTCCTGCCCCTTCCCTCCAAACACCCCATGGCTGCATTTCTCTGATTAAGTGTATGAAAAGGGAATGTTCTGATATTTGTGTGAGCAAAGGCATAGCCCCTGGAACATGTTAGTGGATCAGAGAAGGTGACAGTTATAGAAATGTAGATTTTTCTAAAAACAAAGCCTTTTTTACCCTTCTAGAGCAGTACATTCGATGGTTTTGCAATGTCAGTAGTGAGTCTAGGAGACTCTGCTCCCTTACCTCGTGTAACCACATGTGAGACAGAACCAGGGGGTGGTTTAACCATCATCTGAGGATGTACAGAGCGCCTAGAGAGGTGCATTTGCCAAGGTAATGGTGATAAGGGCTTTGGTGTGAGGCTGGATCCCATCAAACAAGTATTCACAGGGCTCTTTTCAGTCCTTCATGCTGCCATATTGATAAGAGATGTTTTAAACTCCTAACGGGTTTATGGCACTGCCTATGGGTTCTCATCTATGTACTTGGCTTTCATAGAGAGTTTAATTATCCATAGATGACAGTTGTAACTTTGCTGGGAAGGGTGTTGAGCTGGACTGTGACATTTCTGTTGGGTTAGATCCACAGATTATTATTATTATTTTCAGCATGTTTATCTCACTGGTAATAAACCACAGTCATTTTTTCTTATAAACAACACGAAACCTTGAACCTTTAAGCACTCACTGAACTGTGAAAAACTTTGAGGCAGTATAAAACTCAGTGAGAAAGCAAAGTGCAAAGTGCTGCCTGCCTGGCATTACTCACAGGTCTACACATGTGGCCTTGGAGCAGAGCAATATTCCTGGTTTACCAGTGAGTAATGCAGGGTGCTGCATGGGTAGAGAGGCACCTTCTTCTTTGATCACAGTGGGAATCTAGTCTGCTAACCTTAGAAGACAACATCCTTTGGGTTTTTGACCAAAGTTTCTTGCAGTACTGCTTCACTTCTTGACTCACCTCTCCTTCATTGTCCTCCAAGGCTGTAAGGTTTTCCCATTATGTTGTCCATCCAACCCTTAGTGTTCTGGACAAAGATTTTGAGGTCTGTAAGAGCTCTGAGAACATTTCCTCCCCTCTTCTTTCTTGTGCTGATAGAAGTTAGTCTTTTAGTGAGGATGGAGTGACAGGGCACCTCTCAAGAAGAAAGGGCAAAAGAAAATGGTGACATTTATAGTGCTAGCAAGAAGGAAACACTCCCTCACTGCAATCTCTCTTCCACCTCTCAAGATGTTTTTTAAAATAAGTTGGAAAACTGGTTTCAGGCCATCTTGGTTTTGAATTGTATGCAGCTTATGGCATCTGAATGTAGCACCTCAAGGCCTCTCACAAGGGTGTTTTGTTTGTGTAACTTGGGTATAATTTTGAAACACCATAGCTGTGAGGCATCTACTGAGTGTGCTGGCCTGTGGGTACAGGAACAGTGCAGGAGGTAGTGCTAAAACTATAATGCACAGTTGCACATGTGGTGCTAGTCTGTGTAGTATCTGCCTACTACAAACACCCTAGAGTTAATTCAGACTGACTCAGTGTCACAGGAGGCTGTAACCTGGAACGACAGTGACCAAAGCAGCTTATTGTGGAAGGTCTCACATTCCTATAAACATAAGCAAGGCTGTTTCCCCAAGGAAAATAATATATTTTTAAAAACAATTAAGAGACATTTCACAGAAAATGCAAATGTTGTATTATTCCAGAAGGTGTTTTGCTCTGGAAAACAGAAATTATACTTCAACAAGAATGTCCTTCAGAGGAGAAAGTGTTTCACCATCACCAAAAAACAAAGATATGACCTCCATGAAACAACACTGTTTTTCCTACCTCTTCCCTCCAGCCCTATCCAAGTACTGTGTCAGAGTAATTTGTTTTGGACTTGGGAGGTTCACTTGAGAACCAATATGTTCCTTTTTCTGAAGGGCTTACTTAGAAGTTTATTCCTTACAATCAGATTAACTCAGTGGTTAGTCAATGTTTTGCTTGAAAAGACTATTTTAAATTCCTGTGTACACAGTATTTTATGCTCAGGTATTGGTTTCAGTGTATTTCTGTTTAGGTTAGCCATGAATTGATTTTTTTTACTGTGCTAGCATTTAAGAGACCCAAAGCTCTCCCTTGCTGCCAAAACATGATGGTTACTAAACAATTTTAATATTATCTTCTTTCATTGCCAGACATGCTTTTAGAATAAACTGGCTATGTGAAAAAATAATTCCTTTATGCTCTTCTCTACACTAGTGTTTTGGAAAGCAGTAGGAGGAGGAGATTGTAAGGTTTTGATATCCCCGAAGAAAGAAAAATTGTTCATCAACACATTCTTGTTCTGAAAACACTTTTGTCTTATCAGAGTGTAGGTTCCAGTTTTCAGGATGTCAGAGCAGGCGGTTTTTAGTGCATTTGCTGAATATAAATAAGGTTTCTTTTTCTGATTATTGAAAGATATTTTGCATTACAATCAAGTTGGGGGAAGAGCTTCTGCCAAGAGTAGCAGGGAGCCTATCATGAGAGAGGCAACTCTGATCTTTAAGAATAGCATGAGAAGGGAGGACACACACCTTGGATTTGTCTTCAGGACCCTGGAGTAGGATTTTTCTGACAGGTGTTGGTGACACAGCTCCATGGTGAACAGTCACAGGGTCAGTCTTGGCAAAACAGACAGGGAATTCTTGAGTTGAAGGAACATTGTTCTAAAACAGGTGTGAAAAATACTGTAGATTCTTTCAGGGCACAGTTTATTTCTCTCCACTAGGGCAGCAGGGACCGGGTCAGTATGTGTTTGCAATCTGGGCTTCTGGTGTGAATTTTCACCCTTCAGGAACAGATAGTCAGAGCTTGGTCTTGGAAGAACCTTGGTGAAATTCTGAGCAGAGCTGGTATGTGTGAGCATGTGGTTTCAGTGGTTGCTGCTTCTCTCTTTCTCCTGTGCAAGATTTTAATTATAAACTGTGCTTTTCTTTCAACAATAGAAATGAAGCCGCCTTATTCAGGAAGTAATAGAAAATACATCTTTCCAAACACAGAGATTTTTATTAATAAAAGCAAACTCATAAAATAGTGTATATGAGCTGTGGGACAGGGGAAAGTTGGGGGTAGGTGGTAAAGCAATGTCATTTTGGGTTCTGGAGCTTGGGTTTGAAAAGACAGCAGGCCAGTATTTTGTAGTCTCTAAATTATTCCCAGAATAAATACCAGGAAATAAAAAACAGAAGTAAAGATACAGTTCCCACCACTTGTATGTGTCTCCCATTGTGCACTTTGCTCCCATCTTTCCTAGAGCTTTCTCAGCTGAGTAACAGCCAGAGCAAGAAGTGCAGAGGAGAGTAAAAGGGACTGGGAGTGTAGTGAGGTACATTCATAATTCCTGGAGAAATGCTTTTCAGGGAGGAGGCTGGAAAAGTTTGGCCTGATTTACGTGGTAAAGAGTGATCTAACTTAGCTTTGCAAGGTAGCTAAGAGGGACACATTTCCCAGAATTGGACCATGCAAGCTACAGAAACAGAGATGGGAGGAGGCAGTCTGGCTGCAAGTCATTTTGTATCTGCATGAAAATGGAGTTCAAAAAATTCCCTCTAGAGTGGTATCCAATACCAAAATTGGATTTGGAAACTCAGAGTATATGAATATTTGTGCTGTCATTAAGAGTTATCTGTATACAGAACCCTTTCCTTGTCTGCTTTCTCTACCATGCTTCCTTCTTAATTCATTTTCAGTCTTTAATGTACTGTTGTGTAGCATCCTCTCCCATTAGGCCCTGTAATGTGCTCCGATTGCCTTCAGCTTGACTGCACTTAATAGCCAGCGTAAATAGAACTTAGTGTAGCATGCACTAACATCTCTATCCATTGTCCGGAGATTAAATACATGCCACAAATGGTTTACGCATCATCAGCCTCGAGCCCTCGTTTCGTAGCTCCCAACCAAAAGAGGATATTAAATTAATTTGCAGGTTGCTTTAGCAAAGCCTAACAAAAAGAGGAGGAAAAAAAATCCTGAGGGTCATTATGCATATAATATCCATCAATCAAAAAAGAGGGGTGGAAAATGATAATAGCAGGTCATTATAAGAGGACAGGTGCACACATATTTAGCTCTATCTCTAGTTCAGGTCATAGCTTAATGGTGTTAACTGGAGAGGAATGCAGGCTATGTGAACAGTGTGTATGTGTAAGGAAGAGGCAAAAGGGCAGCACTGTGTCAGGACAGCACAGTCTCTTCCGGAGTTTTATGCTTAACCCTTTACTCTGCTTGGGCATGAGCTGTTGAGGAATACTGAGCTTGTGAGAGAGGAAGAAAAAAGGCAAAGTGGAGATCTACATCACTCATACTGCAGAATCTTGTACCATTGAAATCACACAAAGAAGCAGGGTTGATTTAGGGCAGTGCAAAATGAAACTGCACAGTGCCAGGGTTCAGATTGCAACATCTGGATGTACTAGCTATCAAGGCCATGGGTTGTCTAGCAGCAGAAAATACAAACGCTCTTCATTGAAAGGGAAAAAGGAGCCCCATGTTCAGCAAAGGACATTGGCTGACACAGAGGTGAACAAACATCTTCATGAGGGCCAGGACTGAGATCACTGAATAAAACAATGGCCACATCTCATCTACTAAAACAAGTATTGTGAATAAAGTAGTGACATATATTTAAGTGAATAGATACTGCCTAGGTTGGTGTTGTAGGACTGCATCCTTGATTGATTTCTCTGAAAGGATGTTTCTATGTGAATGTGGACTGCATGATCAGACACTTGTGTGCCATCCCTGACTGCTAGCCTGTCCTTGAGTGGGACAGATACTGACAGTGAGACTACTGCAGTCATACTTACGGGTTCCACACAACTAGAAAGATACTTCTGGTGTTAAAGCACCAAGATGAAATTACCTTGGTTTGGTGGCTTTGGCATGAAATGTCATCCAGGTATGTAAATAATTTATCTTTTGTTTCAAGTTTGATAACAAATCACAGAGCTGAAAGAAAATATCAGCAATTATCACATTGCTTTAGATGACAACATCAGGTTTTGCAAGGTCTTATGTACAAATACTAAATCACTGCATCACTTCTAGAGTGATGTGGCTCAGTAACACATGCTCTTGCTTTTCGGGGAAGTATGTTTTCAGGTGTTGCATTCTTTAGTCTTCATGAGGCAATGACCCACATCCTTCCCCAAGCCAATAGATACACACTCTGATTGACATGTATTTTTTTTCTGAGGCTTACAATAAAGTACTATAAATATACTGAGAAATGATATATTGGGAACTGGAATAATTAAACAAGGAAATATATTTTGCCACAAGAGGTTAAACACCCAAAGACTGCTGTCATAGAATCATGAACATTGAGTCTGTCAGCTGAAATTTTAAATGCTGTTACTCCATGGCAATTTTCACAGGCTGGAGCCATGCATCATGAAGTGAAGAAAGGCAAAGCAAGAGTATGGTCAACTGCCACTTAGCAAGGGTTCGGTAAAAGTAGTATGAAACAAGTTCACTACGTAAGATATAAAATAAGGAGCCAATTTCAAGCTGCATCTAAGGGCAGATTATTGACTTCAGTATATTTGGGAAAAAAAAAAAAATCATAAAACCCCGTTATTAATTTGAGGATCAGGAGGATCTCTTCTAGGAAATGTTTGCTCTTGCTGGAATGACCTACATCAGTGCAGAGGTGTCATTTCCCCAAAGTCTTGATGAACTGTGGTTGCCCCATAGTCAGGCCTGAACCTTACTTTCAGATGTGACAGGTTCTGTTCTCTCACACTCCTCTCCCTTTCCCATTTTTTCCCTTCTTCTAGTAAATAGCAAAATACAGTTGTCTTGAGACAGTGGCTGGGGAAAGATACAGTTTTCATCCTGACCTTCTATAGAGTAACTTTAGACAGCTCCTGCTCTGATTTTGACTCCAAGCAGATGCTCAAGCCACATGTTCATGCTGCTGCCATGAGGGAGGAAGGGCCATCGAGGGGAGAGGGAAGTGAGAGGAAAGAGCCTGACAGGGCTGGGCTACATCATGTGCTCCAGAACAATAGATGATTACTCTTAATTATGGCAGCCTGAATGAGCATTACTCTGCCAGTCCCTTTCCTGATGGTATCTGATCAATACAGCCTTAATTGCTGAAGAAAGGGAGTATCATACACAATCACAGCACAATGGTTTAATCACTCGGACGCTTAAAGTTAATTTCAGGCAGTTCGTATTTCACTCAGGCTCTCACTCCACCAGAGATGGCTTGTCTTCTTGTACACACAGGTGCACATATGCTCACAGCTAAAGGTGGATTATTAATAGCTGCTAGCAAGATTATTCGAGCTCAATGAAAATGTAGGAAATGTTATAATGCATAAGCTTAGAAGGACTGTTTTGGGGGGGAGCGTGTGTGGGTTATGCTGAAAGCCTTTGTTGAGTGACTTTTTGAGGGAAGCAATAGAAGGGTCTTCTCTTCAGGGCTATCTTCTATATTGCTTTTGTGCTGACCTCTCCAGACACTCTGGAGATCTTTAGGGTTAGTGAGAAGGTGGTGCAGCAGGGCTAGACACCTCGTGAACAGCTGTATTGCAAAATCACCTGTTCTTTCAGTAGCACCAAACCCTCTCCAGCCTCTGAGGCTCTTCAGGCTGTAGGTTCCTGTTTGTGGTTGGCAGAGCTCATCTACTTGAGAAGGTGGTGTCGGGATCCAAAGTGATCCTCAGTTAAAAATAAGGGTATATCTGGTCCACCATCTGCAGTGTTTCTGCTGTTTCAGATGTATGGATTTAGCTTGGATCACATTTTACAGATGAGGGTCTCATGGAGCACTTTAATCTGGTTTTGAACACTGTCCAATAGGTCCAGCTAGAAAACTCAAGACAGAGCTGAGAAATTCTGGCCAAGGGAAGGAAACTCAGGCGTGCCTTCCTCCTGCAGAAAGCTGAGCAGAAATACAGGCTTTTAAAAAACCACTCTTGGTGCTGACTGCAGTTTCTAAGCACCAATATGAGACCCCCCAGATCAGTCCTTTCCTTTTCTTTTCTCCCTCTTTCCAGCCAGAAACTGAAGCACCAAAATAGTCTGCTGTTTTTGTAAAGCCTTTGAACGCTGGTGATATGTAGCTTCCTGAGAAAACCTAGATCAAGAATAGTGTGGATAAAAATGAATCCTGACACAGAGATACCTGGTCTAGAGGAGATCTCAACCATCACTTTGGTTCTTAAGTGAGCCCAGTCATCTTTTCTCTTGTTTTAAATTAATCTGTCAGAATGAGATGCTGCCCATTGTTCAGTGCCAGTACTGTATCTTTGGGAATACTGAGGTTCTGACCCCTACCTGGATACTAAGCACTGGGAAGTCTGGTCTCAGAGGCTTCAGGACACCAAGGAACATCTGAGAAAAATGTGATAGCGTTGCTTGTAGAATATGGGAGCAAGTGCCATACAAATGGAAGGGCTGATGAAAGAAGAACAAACCTTTTCAAAGCTGTAATAAATCCACGAGGCAACAAAAATATTATATGAAACATATCCCTGATAATGGCACAGGAAGCAAATTTACCTTATAGCCATTTTGGTCACCTCTAACTTTGTTCTATTTTGGATAATTACCTACTAGGACAAACCTTGGAGGGAGCCAGAAGTTTGTGCTGAATGTTAGATGGTCAGATAACGGTGAAGTTCACAGGTAGACTGACATTTCTTTTGTCCAAGAAAAAAAAAAAAAAAAAGATGTCCAGAATAAAAATGGTATCCTATGTTTTTAGTATTATTTTCTGATGACCAGATAAAGGTGAAGTTCACAGGTAGACTGACATTTCTTTTTTTCCCAGAAAAGAAATATCCAGGATAAAAATGGTATCCTATGTTTTTAGTATTATTTTCTAGCTACTGCATGTTTGAAATGCCATACTCAGTTGCAGCTCTCTCTACTGCCTGGAGAACATTTTCCATGAAGAATAGCAGGCAATATTAGAAATTTTATAAGAATGTCTTTCTCCTTTGATAAGTTCCTCCCCAAAATCTGTGGCAGAAGATGAGGAATTCAGCATGAAGGATACAGACCAAGAGAAAGGACCTGACAGAACACAGTAACTCCCTTTGTTGCAATGCTTTAGGCTAACCATTATTCACAGCCCTTTCCTCATATTGCATCTTTCATGATTTGCTTAAGCGATTTTAAATTGCTTTTGTGATTTCATTTAGCAGAGACCACAATAAAAGTGACCCTTGAGTCTATGAAATGAAACAGCATGCACAAAGGGTTTGAAGGCCTCAGCAGTGTGTGTGGTGATGGGATTCTGTGCTGCACACGGCGTGTTTCCATGGGACAAAGGAAGGATAAAGGGCTCACAATAAAACGGTGCAAGCCAGGAACGTTGCTATCAGTGGCTGCTCAGAACAACTAGTGTAAAATCAGTGTTAGTCAACTCTTTGCCTGAACCAGTGAAGGGAAGAGCTTTGCCAGACAGCTCAAAGCATGCTCACCAACCAGAATAATGTTGTTAAAAATAAGGATTTGGGGTTTTTTTCAATGCTTTTTTTTTTAAGGAGGGAGGCAGCAGGCAAATTGTACTGGAACTCTGAGTGCATTTACTGAAAGTTTGTTTCAGCAAAGCTCTTCAGTGGAAGGCAAAATACTTAAGCTGGTGTGCTTATGATCAGGAGAAAAGCTGGATCTCCTTTTCCAGAGGCTGTCTGAAGAAGAGTTCTTGTATCACATCCTGCTCCAAGATGATTTGGAGAGTCTGAGTCCTGGGGGTCAGAGAGGCATTTAATGTGACATTTAAAGTTAACAAAAATCTTTGGGAATGAGATGGGCAGAAAGAGTTTGTCTTGCTGCAACAAATACAGGACTCGGGCCCTGAAATAGCTTTGGAGATAGAGAAACAGTCTTTGAAGCTAATTTTCCAGGTTATGTCTTATTTGCATCCAGTGTCCAGCTACTTAGGAATAGGCTTATAGCCCCTTTACCCTGATACCCTGCCCGCACCTCCCCAAACCAGCTTGCTGCAACAACGATTCTTGATAATTCCATGACTTTTTTTTTGAATACACAGAAATATAGCTAAGCCTCCTCTGAGCTGAATAAAGCATGAATGAACAAGCCTTCAGCAAAGTTGATGGATTTTTTAGGCACTTGCTTTGCTGTGTTGCTTTCAACTGTGCCAGAGAGCAAATCAGGTCTTGGTTAGTCTATAATGAAGGGATCCCAAGTCTAACCTCTGCTTTCGTCCCAGAGGCTCCAAACCAGCCCCCAGGAACTGACTTCCACAATCTCAGGCAAAAGGTTAAGCAGAACATACAGAGGAAATTATAAAAAAGTGACCTATTTCTATGTTATTTGGCTGCTGTTTACTATTGATGACAAGTGGTCTGGTGATGTTAGAGAGCTCCCATGGGGTTGCAGAGCAGAATTTGAAGTGCTTTTTTTGGTGACACCTCATTTAAGGTATTACTCCCTCTTCTCTCTGCTTTGCAGAAAGCAGTGTCTGGAAAGCCCTGGGGAAAAGGCTGCCTGCAGCCCTCACTGCCTGCAGCTCTCCCTGGCTGGCGCCTACAGAAATCACGGTAGCTTTGGGTAGGCAGGATGAATTTTTCCCAGCCGTGTATCACCTTTTGCCTGTGTTTTAGCAGGAGACAGTGGTCATGCTGTCATGTTGCAGACTGGCTTCTTCCTGCTCTGAGTTCTCCAGGGGAGTTCAATGTATCTTTTCAAAAACAAAATACCCCTCTTTCTCTCTGCTCCCTAACATAAAACAGTGAAAAAAATCCATCAAAACAACAACAACAACAAAACAAACAAACAAACACAAAAAAAACCAACAAACCAACAAACCCAGAACAACCATGGAACCATGGAATCTGTAAACCCAGAACAAGCTCTTCCAGAGGAAAAAGGAGAAGGCAATGGGAGACTGAGGCATTGGGAGAAATCTGATTTTGAGACTTTTGTCGCTGTGGTGGCACAATTTCCATTGATGCAGCTGTGTAATGAGTTCACATCTGTTAATGCCACATGTTGCTCTGCCTTGCACAGATGCAAAGTCTCAATTTTTCTAATTAGCAGTAACATGAAGTATATCTTAATTTTCTGTCCCCTTTCCCTCTAATAAACGTGGTATTAACAAGGTTACATGCCTGCTTTCACAGGCTTTAATTGAATGAGAAGCAAGATTGGGTTAGAACACACCGTTCCTTTTAGGTGGGGTTTACTCAGATGCAGAGATATTAATTCATTACAATAAGCAGAGAGCACAGGGCAGGAGGTGGGACACACACACCCCCCCCCCTCTTTTGCAGCTTCTGTAGCAATCACAACCATTGTTGTCTGTGTATGTGGTTCCTCAAGCCTCTCTGGACCAGGCTGAGTGTATATGTGTGCTGTATGTATCTTTACGTTTTACATCTTATGTGTACAGGGAGGCCTATAACACTAACTCTGCACATTCAGCTGCATTTCTGGTCTGAGAGTTAAAAAAGGAGGAACTGGAAAACCATGTAGATGTGGTGTTGAGGGACATGGTTTAGTGGTGCCCTGGCAGTGCTGCGGTAACAGTTGGACTCGATAATCTTAAAGGTCTTTTCCAATTATAACTATTCTGCGATTCTATGATTCTTCATGCCATGGGTCCTCGGTGGTTGAAGCTGAGCAACCTAACCCACTTATGGCTGTGAAGGGTTGGGGCTATTTGGGCTACTGGGGCCTGTGAGCAAGAGCTGGAGAGCTTTTCCTTGGGGTCCCCACTGTGATGATCAGAAGGGGACAGTTACTAGTGCAGGCAGAGGGTGGCACAGGGCTCCCTGCTGCAGGATCCAGCCCTCCCTGACTGCCTGCATTCGTATTCCACCTGACTCTGCTGGGGGAAATCCATGGGGACCCCAACAGCAATTACTTGTGTGATTTAATTGGCATTATCATTTTACTGGCTTGACAGAGATAAATCGCCCTATTGGGTAAGGCTGCTAGTGTGACAGTAAAAGCAGAAGGAAAGACTTTCTCCTTCTCTCTGAAATAGGAGATGACTACCAGTGTATCTTAATAATTAGTGCTGTTATAATTAATCGGACTATTTGAGAGCCAATCTAACAAACAAATGGAGGACTTGATTGTTTGGTAATTGACAGTTTGTTTCTAATATGGTATCACTTGCTTCTGCTTGTGCAAAGGAAAAAAAAAAACAAAACAGAGATTACTGGAGGGCTGAGCCTTGGCTGCAGTAAGGACAAGTGACTGTGTGAGAGAGCAGGAGAAAGGAGCATTCCCAGATGCTGAATGTCCCAGGGAGTCATTTGTCTTGAACACACAAACACACAAGTTGTTTTTTCTTCTCTTTCCCTGCTTTTCAAACAGTTGCAACCAGCTGTCACTGCCTGCATGGGTAGTTTTAGGGAAAAGCAGAGTTTACAGACCTTGATCTTTCCATATGATTTGCACCCTGGTTATATTTCTGGATCTGTTCAGTGGCTGTTCCTTACCTCATGTCTTTATCCCCTTTCTCTTGTACTTACCCTCTGCTCTGCAGTGCAGCCATTGGGTACTCTGAATCCAGCAAACTGTTGCTTATTGTTGCTTTGATGGGAGCACAATGCGTGACCATGGCAAAGGGTACATAGTTGCACTGGTCATCAGATCACTGGGATGATGCTGTCTGGATGCAGACTGTAGACTCTGTGTCTAGATGTAGATTCTGTGTGTCTCTACATAGATGTAATATACCCACTCCTGCCTCCACAGAACGCACAACAAAAGCAACCAGAGCATGGGCAAAATGTTGTTGAGTTGGGTGGTGGTGTTTGTTTGTTTGTTTGTTTGTTTTAATTGATTGTAGAATCACAGATGTTTTGGGTGGGAAGGGACCATTAAAGGTCATCTGGTCCAATTCCCCTGCAGCGAGCAGGGATATCTGCAACAACAGCAGGTTGCTCAGAGCCCCGTCCAACCTCACCTGGAATGTTTCCAGGGATGGGGCATTGACCATCTCTCTGGTCAACCTGGGACAGGGTCTCAAGACTCTCATTGTAACACAAGTCTTCCTTACCTAGTCCATTATTTAAATGAAGAAAGCAAAACAGATATTTTGATGGTAAAATCTATGTATGATGTTTTTGAAAAACAGTTAAGAATCTGCTCTTCTCCAGGCAATTTGTCTTGTTATCTGGATGAGAGTTTCTTATGTTTAGCTGAAAGAAAGTACCTCCAAATCTTGAATGCCTCAGTGCTCCCATGTGACAGGTTTAACTCCCATGGGCTTCTGAACTCCTGTTGGTGTTGACCTGGAAAGGGGTTTGCGTCACATTAAAAATGTAGCAGTAGTCACAGCTGAGGTGGCCCTGCAGGGACCCCCAAACTGTCAGTTCTCTAGAATTGGTTCTGGTCATTGATTTTGTGTGGCTGGGTATCTATGTGGCCCAGGAAAAATAATTCTGGGGTTGGCTTTTGCTCCTTACATAATTTTTCCCCATTGCATCAGAATTGTTGCTGTATCTGGAGTGGCTGTGAACAGCTCTGCCAAGTGGCAATGCTTCTCCCCCCCAACAATTTAAATGAGATATGAATAATTGATTTGCCTCCTGAATAATTAATTGGATATTCAATAATGAAAGTAATTGTTTGGCTCATTCCCCCACTGATAATCAAGCTAATCTTCTCCTTCACTATGTGGGCCATGAAGATATGTAAAGCAGTGAGACCGTTTACCAGCTGGTAATACAGCCAATGTGCTTGCTGCGAGGTCACCTTGTCCAAACACCTCAGCAGCTCCCAGGGCTGCTCTCCACTGGGTTATCTGCCGTACAGCCAATCTGTGTGCAGTAAGGGGTTGGTTTGTTTTTTTTTTCCTCCTCAGTTTGATTACTGAACATTTCCCACTAGGGAGGAGTCTTCTTTTACAGCTCAAACAAAATCTTCAGATGCCACTTGCTCCAATTAAGGCTTGCAAGGGAGGTTTGTTCTCCTTCTAGTCAATAGTATGCAGATGAAAGCATGCAATCAGTTCTCTGAATTCATGGGACTGTTCTCTTCTAGAGACATTAGATCCCAACTCCACAGAGAGGCTCCAGAGCCAGAGCTTTCCTTTACTACTAACCCCTTAGAAATCAAAATCAAGCCTGTACAAATCAATGCTGGTTTTGCAACTGCTTCATTGGGTTTGGGGTTTTTGAGCTTTTTACTGTTGCAAGTCTTGTGAAACCTGGGAGACTGAGCTAACATCTTCATGGCACCAAGTTGACTTGCTCTCTGAAGAGAAGCTCAGCATTGGCAGTGGGGTTTGGGTGGAGGAAGGTCCCAGATTATCCCAAAGGCACTTTTAGGATGCCCATCTGAGGTCCCCCGTGCAGTGGGCAAATAATGCAAGCCACAAAATGTAGAAAACATTTTCAGGTGATGTATGGCCCATGCATGAATCAATAGATGCTGGTGCTAATGGGTTAATCCTCTGTCCCTGTCACAGGATGTTGCCTGTCAGAAAGGACATTCAGGAGACTCTGCTGTGATCTATGTGAGTTTAAACTTGTTTATAATGAAACTAAGAGCTGAAAGAAGCATGTCCCCACCAAACTGTGTATTTAGAGTGGTCACATTAATGATAGAGCTTATCAGCATCTCTGTGGACAGGTAAGCAAAAAAAGCATCTTGAATTGTCATGTGCAGCTAGGTGAAGGCTGGAACAGTACAGAGAGGGAGGGAGAGACAATTTTGCTTCTTTTGCTCCTGAGATACATGCTGAGTGACCAACTTCATACCTTCCTTGGGCCCTATGGACTAGTCCATGCCCTGCAGAGACAGTGCTCTCAAATGGTCTCAAACTCTGCCTAAGTTTCTGCTGAATCTCTCTGTAGCTGCTTTGAATTTAAGATGAGAAGCATTTGAAATAGCTTTTTTTAGGATGTGGTTAGAAGCTTTCAAGCATCTTTGATCCTATCCTGAGTCCATACTCCAAAGGCAGAGTTCAACTGGGATGGGGACTCCCAGCAAGGGCTCTTTCATCCTCTAGCACAGGAGATATAATCTGTTGTACAAAACAACACTTTCTGAGGTTGCACTGAGCAAGGCAATTCCTGCAGTGTCTGCCTGGATGACAGGAGATGAAGATGCAATTTGGGAATATCAAAACAATTACTTCCAGCATTTTATATTCTGCCACTAGCATCAAATCTTTGAGGCAGTGAGTAGCCCTTGAGTCAGAGAGAGCTATATGTGGCTGGTACCTCCTGACACTTTGATGCTTCACCCTTCAGGTCCCTTCCCTTGGCAGCATCAGTGAGTGATAAGTCACTGGCAGATTGATGCACTGCTATAAATGGACATGTGGGAACCATTTAAACAAAGAAACTAAAGCAGCAGTGTTCCTGAAGAACGGTCTGTTTGAGATGACAATGCAATCTGGGTAACCCTTCACTGCAAAAGCTACTTGAATTTAAGTGCTTTCCATTTTAAGCAGTTTAATTTCTTTTTGAGGGTTTTCATTTGAAAAAGGGGCAACACCAACAGGACTTGGAGAGATTCATCTTCAGCCAATTATATCTGAAGTAGATTTATCATTTTATCAGTAATTTAAGCAGAGACACTTGATTGCACGTTCACAGAATCACAGAATCACAGAATGTTAGGGGTTGGAAGGGACCTAGAAGATCATCTAGTCCAACCCCCCTGCC
>JAOEGS010010668.1:16893-31609 GCA_025447755.1 Corythornis vintsioides
TCCTCTCCTTGTTGGCTCCTCCAACATCTGCATTAGAAAGTTATCATCAATGCTCTGGAGGAACCTACTGGACTGAGCGCGTCTGGATGTGCATTTTCCCAGCAAATGTCAGGGTAGTAAGTCCCCCATGACAACCAGAGCCTGTGATTTCGAAGCTACCCCCAGCTGCTTGTGGAAGGATTCATCAGCTTCCTTATCCTGAATAGGTGGCCTGTAGTAAACACCTACTACAATGTCTGCCATACTAGTCTCACTTTTGATCTTTACCCACAAGCTTTCAGCCTACATTGTCCCCCAGGGAGAGCTCCATACATTTCAGTTGCTCTCTCACATAGAGTGAGTGTTCCAATCATGTGAGCTGTACCACCATGTCTCAGTGATTACAATGAGATCATGGTCCTGAGTTCGCACAGAGATCTCTAGTTCATCCTGTTTATTCCCCATGCTCTGTGCATTTGTGTACAGGCATTTGACTGAGTTTGCAATGCTCAAGAACCTCCTGACTGGTACCAACCCTGAGGTAGCAGTGGGGATAGCACAACACCTCTCAACAGTCTCTAACCCACTACCCAAAGGACAGTCATTTCCCCCCTCCCCCCTCATATCTAGCTGAAAGCTCTATCAATGAGCCCAGCCAATTTATATGACAGAATCCTCCTTCCCCTTTGAGAGAGATCTATTCTGATGCCAGCAGACCAGGTGTCCTATAAACCTCCCCATGGTCAGAAAATCCAAAATTCCAATGGTGACACCAGTCCTTCAGCCATGTGTTAATGTCATGTATTTTCCACCCCTTGTCTGTGTTTTTCCCATTCATTTATATTGCTCAGATCTGCTGGCTTGTGATACTTGTGCAAAGCTGAGGACAGATCACCAGGGAAGGGGCAGTGCCAACAGTGTTACAAAGAAACCTCTTCAAAGGAGAATTTGTCCATGGAGAAGAGAAAATGACAGGAGCCCATCAGCTGGGTAAAGACAAACCCAACTTTATTTACTGCTTTTTTCTGTCACAGGCTAATTTGGTGTGAAGATGGCAGCATCACCCTTCCCTTTCCTCCCTTCTCCAGGCTATTAAGGGGCTCGTGACAGATTCCCAAGATCAAAGCTCCCTTGGTTATTTAATTGATGTGCCTGAGAGGGGAGGGAGGTAGGGGCTTTGGGGCAGGAAGTGGAGCCCAGAGGGACACACGGCAGCCCCACAGGAAGAAATACCGCAGAGAGCCACCCATGATCTACCGTTATTTATGCACACACAGAAATGGTTTCATGCATCCCACTGAAATCTGTTATTTGTCAATGAGATCCCCCTCCCGCTCTGCCTTAGCTAACATTTACAGTAAATCTGTTACACTGACCATTAAATCTGAAGCTGCCCTGAGCGATAGTTTCAATGGGTGTGTTGACAGCCCGGGTGTTAATAATGATGCAAACACTAACCTGTTTATTGATTTGCTTTTTGTACCCTTCATCCTAGCTCACTCCTTCTCACTCTCGGAGGAGAAATCCTAGAATTAGTAATCAGGTGACAGCTCAGAGCCCCCGTCTGTTCCCAGCAGTGTCATCCAACCCAAACTCCCGGAGATAAATTACAGGTGCCGTATTCTGCCTCTGCCAGCCATTCAATATACTGTTACTCAATGCAAGATGTAGTATTTGTCATTGGTGCCAGCAGACAGGAGAGAAGAAAAAAAAAAAAAAGAAAGATTAACACAGATGTGAAAAGCTTTTAACTTTGACAAGAGAAGCATAGGGAAGTTTTAAATGCAGCCCCTCTACTGAAGGCCACCGCCTATACATTAAAACAGCTTGTCAGGCGGCAACTGGGGTGGAAGGGAGCTGGAATCAGGATGCTTAGAAGAAACCAAATGTAATCATGGTACTTCCTACTTCTCCTGCCAGGTGGATCCTTGCCTACAACAATGGTTAGAAGCATGAATTTGGTGAAGGGCTTGTTGGATGCTTGTGAACAAATCAGTCATTCATTAGCCCAAATTCCTTGAAGTTAAGGTGAAAATGGTTTGGGGAGGGGAAGCAAACTGCAGTTTTGATTCACACCTTGGGGGGTTAGGAGCCAGCCCAGTCAGGGGGACACACAAGATGAGCAGGAGCACAGCCCTGAGGGATGGTCCTGTTTTCCCCCTGCAGAGAAGCAGCTCAGCTTATTTAGATGCTTCTAAAATATTGAACCCATCTGAGCTAACTGTCAGTGCTCTCCAGATTGTGAAATGTGATGAGAGATGCAAACAGCACCTCAACAGGAGCGAGAAGCTAACTTCTCCAGGGAATCATCCTACACCAAATCAGGAGCTGCAGATACACAACAGACTCCATGTGACATTAGGCACTACACACCACAGCTTTACTGGTGAGCTACACAGGCTTGAAGAAGTTGGAGTTAAATGAAAGCTAGACTTCATCTTCCCCATCTAGGAATGCTTTTTGACCTATAGTTTTTATGGTCAGGAGCGAAACCTGGCAGTAAATAAGCTGAATTTATAAACCCTGCAAGGGCTCTGATATACTCCCCAGGAGCCGGGGCCCCGAAGGCTTTCAGTGGCTTTTATAAGCTTCACTCAGTTGTCAGACTCCTTAGTTTCTTTTATTTCTGCTAAGTTTATAAGCTCTGAAAAAGGAGTCTGCAGCGTTTATGAACTGTACTGCAAAGCTGAAGCAAAGCAGCTGAGCCAAAAGAAACACAGTTCTACCTGTACTACTTAAATATGGTTCAACTCAAAGCTCACAGTCTGTTAATTTTATCCTGTCTTTTAATATGCACACATCACCAAACAGATAGCTGTGTGTTATTTTAGAAAACAAAATCACACCCAGGTTAAAAATCCTTGCAGATGCTTTAGTTCATTAAGAGGAAACTAAACTGAAGATTCAACAAACCACTATAAGTGGGAGTTTGTCAAGTCCTAAATATTAGTATCTCTGTGAATATGTAAAATAGGGTCCTTCAGTTCTGTGAAACACCAAGTATTGGGTCGCAGGGGCTAGGGAATTAACCCTGGCAGTCAGCGATTTGGTGAAGAAGTGCTTAGTAGTTTAGTTGTCACATGGAAGTAGCCTCAGGACAGCAAGATCAGCCACTGCTTTTGACATATATAAAATAACTGTGTTCAAATTATAGACCCCACGGTATTTTAGACTACCTGCTATGTCTACAATGATGCTGAGGAAAACAGGTGGTGTTTCCACAATGGAATGGACATATATATTTGCTCCAGTTATTGGTGTAAAACAAACCAGAGACAGATTCATCCCCCTCATCTCCATTTCAAAAAACATAAAGGGTAGAATTCCATCCACAAGATTAAGCAAATTTTTAGCATTAAGTTTTCCCATCTAAAATGTCATGACTAGTCATTAAAAAAAATTAAATCCAACATAATTTTTTTTCCTCTCCTTTTGACTTCTCATTCTAATAGGACAGTCTGTTAAATTTTGTGTCCTTCATATACTGTAGAGTTGATCTTATTGGTGAGGGCTGGGCAGTTGTGAAGGATGGTTTAACATTTCAAGTTTAATTAAACATGCAGACATGCATGGACCTCAGCTTTTGAAGGTGTATGAGAACTGAAGGCCATAACTTGAGTTACCTGACCTTTTCACTGTAGGTGCTGTTTAGAGTTCTCAAGTTGGTACTGATAATTATGTGAATTTAGCATAACAGAGGCAAAAGAAAAAGAAACCATCCAAGGGCTTGAGATGGTGTGTGCTGGGAGGGATGATGAAATAACAAGGGTATTTTAGATAGAATTACTAGAAGTGGGAAAAGCACAGAAATAAAAGCAAAACCCAAGAGGAACAGAAAGCAGATGAAATTAACGGAAAGGAGAACAAAGCCTCATCCTGTGAGACAGAGGAGAAGGCCAATCTTAAATAATTATAGTAACAGTTTAACTTTACAATCAGGATGTATATTTCTTGTGGTTCCTCTGACAGTGCAAGTCTCTCCTCCTCCCTTTCTTTGCACAGATTTCCCCAGACAATTCATCCTCCTTCCCTTCCTTTATTTATCTGGGTTCATATTTCATGGCTCTTGTTTACTGTATTCCCATTGTGATTTATGTCCAAAGAGGAACATTGCATCCAGGTGATGATCCAGTCCATTATCTTTATGGAGATGCTGACCACCGTAAGAGAGCACGGAGACCTGTTATGCCACATGATGGAGAAAAAGCAGAAAATAGGGACTTCTGGGTTATGAAGGAAAAGCACAGTTCTTGTAATTTGGACAGCTGGATGTAAAGGAAGAAAATACCCTTTCTCCTACTATTTCTCTCCCTAAAACGGCTTTGATATTAAAAAAAAGGCCTCAGGATACCAAATATATTTCAATGTGCTAACACAGCTGCCTTAACTAAAATTTTAAATGCATGTGACAACAGGGTAAATCTCCCTGTCTCGATACCACCCTTGGCTGGTCTGGCACACTCTGATTTTTCCAACCGGTTTTCTACTTTTCCATTAATAAAACAAGATTTCCTTGCCCTGCTCTGCACCTTTGCAGCTTTTGCAGATCATTAATACCAAGACAGGGCTGTTAATCTCTTGGTCCCAAGGTACATCACCCCACTTGCAGACAGAGAGGCTGGGACACAGATGGGACCATGCCTGTAGTCACAGAGCAGGGGAACAGACCCTAGGGCCACATTAAATTCCAGAAATCCCCATGGACCTTGCCTGGCCATCCTGCACTGACAGCACCCATCGTATTTGGGGGTGGACTTGGGGTAAATCTCAATGTGATGTGCCTCTCTGTTGTGAGTCTTGTGCTCATCTCTGCAGCATTTCTGCTGCCTGTGCCCTGCTTCAGCAGAGGATTTCTCCTTCTCTGATACTACTGAGGTCTCATTTCCATTGCTTGCATTTCTTATCCAATTCAGCCCTTCTATCCCTAGTGCTCCACAGAATATTTTAACACCCTTGCTTTATTTTTCAGGTCTCTTCCCATCAGAGAAGGGCTGGAAGAAAGCTTGGCAATGAAAGGCAATTTCTCCTAACCTGTTAGGTGAGCACAGCATGGTAAGAGTACTTTTAAACAACAACAACAAAAAATCTATTAACTTCCATATAAATTGTCCAGGAGAGAAAACTTTGTGGTTTTGACATTTGTAGCTGTTTCAGCGTTTTTCTGTGGAAGATGAAAAACTTTTGCATTGAGCAAAACACAGATTTATGATCAATAAAGTGAAGTTTAACAGTTTATAGGTGCCATACATTCTTTTTTTTTTTTTAAATGATATTAAAAACTATTTTTCCCTCCCAACAATATGAGAAGCCCTCTCCAGTGTCAGTCAGTTTCAGCATAGTAAAGAAGCCAGCAGAGCAGTGTGGGTCATTGCTGGATGAGGTTTCCAGCATGGTCAGTTGCCATCCAAACCATCCCTCTTGTGCTTTCACAGAGTCATGTGCAGTAAAACTCCAAGATGCCCATTAAGACATGGGTATGGACCTCAAGGTCTGGGTCTCACCCAGTGCTTTAGAGAGCTTGGAAACAGAAGGTTGCTGCAGGTCCCTTTCTGGACCATTCTTAATAACTCTTCAACAAGGTTCTTCAAGCCTTACTGTAGCACAAGATACAGGCAGAAAGCAGGCA
Organism: Corythornis vintsioides; assembly: GCA_025447755.1. Lineage (NCBI taxonomy): Eukaryota > Metazoa > Chordata > Aves > Coraciiformes > Alcedinidae > Corythornis > Corythornis vintsioides. The sequence continues at coordinate 22,499 of JAOEGS010010668.1, forward strand.
GCTGCCAGGCAAATAAATTCTCCTATGTGGTTTGGGAGCTGTTTGTGCATATTTGGTATGTGTGAAATTTTATTGGCACTGTCTAATGTTGGGCTGTGAGAGGTCAGAGAACATTGGGGATTAATTCTTCACATCTCATCTCTGATATACAGGAGCATTAAGAAGTCAAATCTCGTACCTCTGATATTTCCCCCTTACCTTTAACCTCTCACCAGAGGATGCCCACCTCTGAAAACATGGTGTTTTCCGCATCAACGAATGTGCCAGGAGCTGTTGCAGGGATGCTTAACACACTGGAAACAGAAAATACTCCTATTCTCCAAAGAACAGTCCACTTCAATTGATAGTTTTATATCTCCTTTGAGAAAAAAACCACATTCACTACATGAGAGAAGTTATTTGAACTTAGTTTCTTCATTAAATCTAAAATACAGTTTTGAGCATAGAATTATTCAGTACAGGGCAAATTTTGCTGCCATAAAAAAATAATAAGAAATCTTCATTGATTAAATTTATTGTAGATCCGGAGAGGTGAGCTAGTTCTTCTATTATGCTCCCATTCCCCTGACTGTGCAGTCTCTGGGCCTCCTACATGTGACAGCGTGTGGAAATTCTTGTGTTGCCTTTATCTCCTCAACATGTTCCTCTTTGTTAAGGACTGTCTCAACACAATACCTAAAGGAAAAATAGGAAAGGGTCCATTACCTGAACAAGACAGGGATTTTGCTGGTGTGTGGGTTTTTTTGTTTGTTTGTTTTTGCTTTTGTTTTTTAATACAGAGCATTTGACGAAGCCAATAATTTGGTCAAGGAGATAAACTGGACTAAATAATCCCTGAGGTCTGCACAAAGGATAGTGTAGAAGCATATTTGCACCAGTCAGGTTCCCTTCCTCCCGTGATACGCCTTGAAATTTATCACCCAGTTGTGAGCTTTAACTGTGCAAATCCCTGGGCAATTGATGGGTGAAGGGAACCTTGCTGAGGTTTACACGGTGAGTCTTAAACCCTTAAACCCTGGTGGCAGTGCATGTACCCCATAAAGTTGAATCTTTGGTAATTTACAGATGGGGAGCCTGGTCACATTTCCTTCGTGGAAAATTGGGTTGAAATAAGAGGGAGCTCAGAGATGATTGGTGGCACTTGCAAAAGGTCCATGATGCGCTGCAAATTCTTTGGAGTGTACGGCCATTTTCACTTGATTAAATAGATTTGGTTCTTAGAAGATCTGAAAAGTGGCTTTTAGAGAGCTCTGTCTAAATGCTTACAAGTTTTTCCATTTCTTCTGAAGAGATATTTATATTCAGAAAATTAAAGGATCTACAAAGCGGCATTTTCTGAAGCAAATAGTGACATTATGAGCAGCTTAAGCACTTGCACTGCCTCTCTGTGCTAAACTGCGTCTCCTGACTGACAAAGTTGTCTCCTGCTAAAAGCAACGGTTATAAAATTATGACTAGAACATATATAATGCTAGTGTTTAACAAGACACCAGAAATGTCACCTTAGTAAAAACTGATTATGGTTACAGCTGAACAATTCACATCAAGCAAGATTTATAATATTAAGGTTATGCAATCATCTAATCTGAGAGACAAGCCTTGAGTAATAATAGGAAATGCATGTACTTCAATCTGCAACAGTAGATTCATTGCTGTTTTCCTATTAGCTCATGCTAGCATTAGGGCTGCATTATCCATTTTACCATAGTCTAATTCAGCATTTCCATCTGAAAACATATGCACAATAAGTGATCTATGCCAAACAATAAAATGGAGACAAAGACATTCAAGTGACTTCACGGCTATAAAAATATACATAATCTGTATGTCTTTCGGCAATTCTCAATACTTTTTACTGTATATCTTTGCATGAAAAGTTTTCCCAAAATAAGGAAGAACATAGAAATTGACGCTTTTCTTCCCTCAACAACAATACTTTGGGGGCTAAATTTCTCATCCTGAAGGTGGGACATCAGAACATCTCAGTGCTATACCAGAGATCAGGGAAGGAGCAGGTTAACTTATTATAGAGTAGATTGACTTGAAAGTTGTATTGTCCAACCCAGATAAAATTGCTAATATTTCCAATGAAACAGAATTTCTTCTGTTTCTTAGAAATGAACTATTTCCGATATTTTATAAACTTGATCTATTAATCTGACAATAGCAGCATATATGTGTATAGCAATATATATAGAAATTCTAATCGGTTAATCATGGTGCAGAGAAGTGGTAGTGTACTTCAGGTTAAAAAATGTGCTATTTCAGGGCTAATGAGTTCAGGCATCGTATTTCAAAGGCACATATTATAAAAGTTGACAAGTGTTTATAATGCAATAATCAAACTAATTGACTGAGATCTCTGATTAAAATGAGGCTTTTAATGCAAAGTTCAGACTGAGATTCCCCTTGACTGCATTCAGTGGGCTATGTTCATTTTCCCTTGCTTGTGCAGACTTTGATCCTGCGAGGCACGAGGGTCTCAGGGCACCAGGCAGTTCTGGGAGGACTGGGGACATTACTGAACCAAACCCTTCAGATAATTAGTTGTTCAGATCCCTGTACATGTAGGTGGATACATCAGACTTTTTCTACAATCACAGTTCTCAGGGGAAGACCAAAAACAACAACAACAAAAAAGTAACATTTCAATGGTAAACAGAAGGCATTTGTGTCCTGGAGTCTGATTTATTATACACACTCTATATAGCTGTCATTAAATGAACAGGCTAACATGCAACTATTCATCACAGCAGGGAAATGAACATGCTATTCTCTGCTTGCCTGGAATTGTTCATATTTCTGAAAACTAAAAGCAGTGTCTGGGAAAGAAAAGAATGCCTAAAATGTCATAAGATATTTGATTTATTCTTTTCAGGAATTACCTCTCTATGTTCTCTGTGCCTGAGAATATTACTGAAGTTAATCAATCTTAGAAACTGTTTCTAGAAATCCTCATTTTCCCCAAAACTCCCTACTAAAGACTTTAATCTGCCTCCTCTTGTTGTTATTTTCATTACAATACTCAGATCGATCTGTTATTTTTGTTTTGGAAGGTGCATTTTAATCCGAAGAGATCTAATAATCTTCTAATTTGTTTTACCAACATTTCATTTACATGTCTGCACACAGTGAACTGCAATATCCTTTCAAGTTCCAGCGACAGTAATTCCAAGCTTGCTGTTTAGTTACATGAGAAACAGAAAATAAGTGCTGCTGACTCACTGAAAGAGCTCTCTGGGTGCTGATTCAGGGAGTGGACTAGAAATATTCAGATTTTTCTTATCAAAAATTAATTGTTGAAGAAAACCGGGGATAATTTTAATTAATGAATGAATAGAATTACAAACTATCTGTGGATACAGAGAAACCCATATTTTAATGAACTAGAAAAAATAACTAGTACAACCTAAAAATTGCAATAAAAATGGTTGTATCAACAGAAAACTGTATTTTAGTTAAACTATATATTTTATTACATAGCTTCCTTGACACAGATACATGCTTTCCCTCACCAAAATATGGAATGCTTTTGGCTGGAATTAAACAAAATCTTTTCGTTCTCAGAAGAAAAAACATTTACTACTTTAGGCTGCAAATTTTCTTGTCAAAACATTTTCCAGGGCTTTTCCTATGTTGTGGTTCCTGGCCCTGTCTCACAATTCACTTATTCATTTGTGGTATTGAAAAAAATATTCTTCCTGTAATGAGTTTGTGACCTGTGTAACCAACACCAGTTTTGCAGGTAGAAAATTGCTGTCAGCTTTTGCACAGCTGAGGAGAACTGGGGGAACCCCTCACCCCACAGCTGCAGGGCAGGACCTTGTGCCAGCAGGTCCCTTCATGGACCTCACTCCACCCCAGCTTCTCTAGCAGTTGCCTGGAGCAGCTCAGCCCAGCTCAGCACATGGACCCACACTGATGAGGCAACCTGCCCTTTCTAGCAGGTTTTCCCTCCAAAAGGAGAGTTTTTGGTGGCACTCAGCCAGCGAGAGGACAGGGGAACATTCAGCTCCAAGCACTGATCAGCCCCACTAATGATTAACTCTTTTTTCCTGCCAGCTCTTTTCTACACCCACCCTCAGCTGTTAAGGCTTTTGGTGGTTTTGTTTTTTTTTTTTTTATTTCCCAGCTTGGGGAAGATGAGGGGGAGGGAAGCAGGACAAGGAAACCCTCTGCTGAAGACAAAGTGGACACAGGGAAGGTCATCCCTCGGCAGAGGAGATGAAAGGATGCTGTTATTTGACAATAAGGGTGTGTGGGTGTCTCTCATCAAACCCACTGACACCCAGTGCTGAGCTGCACAAAATACCAGGGGGGAGCTCAGCAAAGATAAAAGCAGCCATGGCGCTGAGGGCCCCACTTTCTGCTCTGCTGCCGTATCCAATGAATTAAAGGTAGGTGAGGCACAAGCAGAAATACCTTCCCGCGCTGCTCCGCTGAGTTTTGTTCCTCTTTTCTGCATCTCCCTGTAGTCAGGGAGGAAAGAAGGGTCTTGAGTACCACTTGGCATTGGCTGTGGACACTCCAACCAAACCTTTCCAACCATCCCAGATGTGCTGTCTTTAGAATACAGAAAAAAATAAATTGCTGATTCTTGGCACTCCGCTTCCTTAATTTTGTTTGTAGTTTCACTGGGTGACTTAAATCACAGACCTGAACACCTCAGTCTACATAAAAAATACATGTGTGTGCAGGAAGGTGAAGCAAGATTTAATTGCAATTAAGGCCTTTCCTGCAGCTCCACAGACATTTCCTGGCTGTACGTGCGTGCACACACACAAACAGCCCAGAAACAGCACCAGGGGATGAGGCAACACTGGAATTGCTCATGTGCAACAAAAATCCAAACAAAAAATCAAGGTGTTTTGTTCTGGTTTTGTGTGGGGAAGAAAAGGTCAGGGTGCTGACTAACAGACTGTTTTAGGACGAATCTGATGCCATTATGAGTGGTTTTCACCCTCCTCTATTCTATTCTATTCCCTCCTTTTGCCCTACCCCCACTTAAATACAAAATAACCTGCAATCCAATTAGTGCTGAGTGCATGCAAAGCATTCGCTTTTAATAAACAGAGCTGGTAGGTTTTAAAAAATACAGTCTTGTCCATGACCTTTTCTTAATTTCATGAGATGTAATCTGAAATTCTACTTTTATTTTTAAATTTATTTACACTCACGGTCTAATTAGAGTTAGTTGTTTTACTGTAGCCCACCTGCTTGCAGGGGAATGCACACACACACATGGTGCTTTTGCACAATTTCTCTCTTATCCCTCAGGAGCTTCTGAACTGAACTTCTTTCACGCACACCCTCAGCAGATTAATGATGTGCGTGTGTGCACGAGTAGCATGGTCTGGTAACAAATCAGGAACACAGAGAAGGATTTGTGTCTTCTAAAAGGGTTTGAGGAAATTTTGTGTAGCTTTTTTTTCCCCCCAGCTTCAGTTATCATTTGCTCTTCTTCATTTCATTAATTTCGTTTCGTTGGAGGAGGTGCCATGGAAATCTCTCGACTAACAGTACAAAGAGGAGTGATCCCCTCTGAGCCCTCTTTTTAATTCTTTGAGAGTAAACAAAGCAGAAAAGACCTGACAGAGGCTGCATGAACAATAAACAGTGTTTTGCAGAACTGATGGTGAAAACCAGGAAGATCAGCTGCAGTGAGAGGTAGAGGAAGAGGGAAGGGGGATTTGGAGAGGTGCCAGAGAGAGGTTTTTGTGTGGAGTATTTAAGAGATAGAAAACAGAATTAGATCTGTTTAAACCACTGGATACAGGGGTTAAATCCATCAAGTCTGGAGTATCTTTGATTCTGCCATTTCTAGGAGGCACAAACCCATACCATGTACTAGCTAAGAGAGCAGGCAGGTCCTGAGGAGCCCAAATGAGCACCCTAGCACTCTGAATGCTGCATACACCCATCACACCAGTACCTACCATGGCTGGGACACAGAGCCCCTACAGTAGCTGCATGAGAGTTACAACATTCCCTAAGCAGACCTTACAGATTGGAAAACGGGGAAGAGGGAGGAAGTATTGTGGCACTAAAGTCTGCTGGATTGATATCCATGTCTTCTGCATTTGGGGAAAACACTTACTGTTCAGGGAAACTTCTGAAAATTTAGGATAATACTGAACCACAGGTCAACAAATTCTTGGTGGAGCACCAACTAAGACAGATGCTTTAAATGTCCTGCTTTCTTTCCAAAATTCTTGAATAACAGTGTAGTTCCAGGTTATAATGCTTTTGGTGGTGAAAGTAACATAAGACATTCTCATTTTTGCTCATTCCCCTCCTCACTCATATTGCCTTTTATATCATCTGCTCAGGTTAAAAATAACTCCCACCCACAAAAACCCCACAAGGTAGAGGTTGGCAAGACTTGCTAAAACTGGCTCCTCTACCAGAGGCAGCATGGCACAGACCTGCCTGCTCCTCACTTTGCATCACCCTGGTTCCAGACTTCCTATATCAACCAAAACACACCTGAGGTGGCTTTGAAGTTTTCCCACTGCTGCCTGCCTACAGTACTGCCATCACCTTGGATTTACAAGCGATGGGAGCACATGGAACCAAATTCAAGAGTTGGCCATTTAATTTGCATATGAGAGGCCAAAATAAGCAAATAAAAACTGCCACACTAAACGAACCAGAATTGGAATTGGCTAAACACTTCCCTGTGAAAATGGATCTTAGAAGTGACTCTTGAACTTCTCAGGAGAAAGACAGATTCATTTTCAATGGAGTTTGATCTTGCCCTTCAACCTCATTTGTAAGACCAATTACAGAGCATTTTGTACAACAATTACGTGCATTAAAACCACTCTGTTCCATTTGATGAATTTTAATAGTAATTGAACAGAGGAACCCATCAACTGAAAGACTGTCCAATCAAGTATGCCCACAAACTGAACTGTAATTTCCACTCCACAAATGTGTAATGCCATTTGAAACTACCAAAATGTCTTCTCCTCACCAACATCCAAGCAGATTCTTGGGGATTTGTTCCAAAATAACTTTGTTCCTTGAGGCTTTAAGTACACAGAAAATGCAGTAACTTGTGGTCCTGTGGCAATTCCTGTGTACAACTTGGTCCTGCAATGCTCTCTGAGGCTCATTCTTGGATGGGGCATTCACAGAGTAATGATGACCAGAAGTGTTTGCCAGCAAGCACCCTACAAATAACCCTACAAATGCTGTTTTTTGTGAACAGAGACATTTTTGGAGGATCACAAAATCATAGGATATCACAAAATCATAGGAGGGGTTGGAAGGGACCTCTGGAGATCATCTAGTCTAATCCTCTGCCAAACCAGGGATGCCCTCCAAGGAATTTTGTAAGAGATTGTAAGAGCTGGGTGGCTGCTTTCTGTCACTGTAGGAAATTGAGTCTGTCACCTGGACTTTGGATCTGGTAGTTACAGTTGAGTTTGGTTCATCTCATTTTTCAATGAGACAGTGTGCAGAATGGTGGATTAAAAAAGTATAGGCCTGAAAGAGATAATTTTAAGACAAGCCCCTCTAAGCCACTGAAGGATAGATACTTGGGCTAGAAGAGTGCAGATAAATCCCTTTCACATGGTCACCATAAGCCCTAAAGAGCCTGTAGCTTACATTATGAGTCCAAAAACCACGACGACAGTGCATGATCCATATGGCAGAGCAAAGAAGAGATCAAAAGCATCACCAGTGTCCTGGGTCTCTGAAGAATGTTAATACATTTCTTAATCTTTGTTGTGAAAGTTTTTTTTCTATTTTTCTACTAACTTGCTCCTTCTATCTGGGGCTGGCCTGTGCCATACAGAAAATTCCTTGAGGGAAGATATAATCTTCATTGCATTTGCTGAAAATTAGAAGAACAAAAGATGAACTATTTTGATGAACTTGCTCTCAATGGGATTTCCAAGTTAACTTGGGAAACAAAAAGAGATTGCTAGAGTTTAGATCAGAGATTGACAGAGTTTAAATCAGTGGGAGATAAGCATCCAACTGTCAGAGCCTTCCTTTGAAGTGGGTTTCCCCTTGCCAATAGTTACTACAACTTTAAGTTCAATTTAAAGACAAAAGATAAAGTCTTGGCCTTACTGAAGTCAGTAAGTTTTATCACTGACAACTCAGAGGGCAGGATTTCACCTAATATGTTTGTACAGGCACTAACTTTATAGTCTGTTGAGAACTACATGCAATATTTATGTTGTAGAGTGAAACTGTATTGTTTTTTGGCATCTCATTCTGAAAACAAAAATGACCCCGTTTCACTGGAAAATAACCACTATTCTCTGAAAAGAGCATGGTTTCAGTTGAGAGATACCTTATTCCAGTGTGATCAAATTAAGAATGACAATGTGTGATTTAAAAATGATTACTGTACATTTTCTCCATGGGATATATTATTTTTTCTGTTACTTTTTGTTTGGTTTAGAACAGGGGGAAAAAAATGAAGCATAGAAGTTGCTTATAAATGGGAAGACCTATTAACTTCTCAACTAAAATTTCAGTCTGTGATTCCTTACATTTTTTAAATATTTGAAAAATCCTGCCTTTGAAAACCCATGAATGCAGCTTCTACTGCAGGTTACATTTTTCTGTAAATTGTGCAAGTCAATTAGGTAATGGGTGCACAGCTCTACATAAAAAGCTAAGGATTATTAAAAGATCTGCAGAGGACCTCAGCCTAGTAACCTATCCAAGCTTCTGAAATATGGAAAAATACAAATATGGCAAAAATAACATTTTTTCAAGGCTCCTTCTCCTCTTTCCTCCCAGATGGGGACAAGATCCAAAAAAGTGAGATCTGGGGGAGAACAGTGTTGGGTGCAGATAAATGGGGAGATACTCTCAGAGACTCTTTTGAAAAAAGCTTGAAAATGAAAGGCCAGATAATTTTTTCCCTACTTCTCTCTTGATCCCCTCCCCCTTTCAAATATAATCTCTTGCGTGTTTCCTTTTATGCATTTTAGTATTTCAGTCACTGACCTATGAAGGGTTTTTTCAACCTTCACACACCATCACATACTGCCTGCCTTTTTTTTTTTTTTACCACGGTCTGTTTTTTTATGATAATAATAATTAAAAAAAAACAAAGAACAATAAAAATTGCCTTGATTTTAA
>JAOEGS010010669.1:0-68316 GCA_025447755.1 Corythornis vintsioides
CTCATTTGTTTTACTGTCATAAGAGACTTGTTAGGGCAGTTGCTGACAGCTGACTGTAGCACTTGCTTCCTTCTGCTTCTTGCCTCAAGTTGGTTATTTGGTAGGGAAACTACTACTACACCCCACATTTTACTTCAGAGACCGAAATAATTCAGCATAATGAATTCCTTCAACATTTCAAAATTAACAGTATTGCATAAAAGCTAAATAATCTAATACATTCAGAAATCAACGCCTATTTACAGGTATCATACTTGTAAGAGTCAATGGATATTCACATATGATTGTACATTCACAGTCAGTGTAAGTTTATGATACTATCACAGATGGTTTTACTTGATAAGCAAACAATATTTTTAAATACTGTTATAATTGAGAATGGGCTATTTTTCCACCAGTACTTCTGTTGGCATTTTTCTCTAAATACCTAAACATTAGAAAACAAAACATAGAGCTTCCACCTACAACTTTTCTTTGTACCAGGTGAAGCCAAAAAGAACAGAGCGTCATCTCCCCTTCCTCACCCCAAAGAAGACTGACAGCCCATAATTACCTTAATACACCTCCCTTCAAGGAAATATTTACAAATTTGTTTGCCTTTGTGTTCCACCGTGTGCTGATTGATGAACTCCTGACTCATGTTAACCCATTTCTTCACTGGTTTGCCATCCTGGAAGGAAAATGAACATGACACTGACATTTCTTGCAGTTGCTCAGTGCACCAGTTACCCCAAAATGTGATTAACTTCACCATGATTTCAGCTGTTAAGACACCGTGGCAGAGGAAATAATAAAAAATATCTTTGTGGTGCTGCGTTGCTGCTAATAATACTCTTATTACAGAGTAACAAATGATGAACACCATGGCCATACTGACCACTCTGTTTTCTCTAATTCCTGTGCAAAGAATCATAAAATGAAACCTACATTCATCTGTATTTCCATTCCCACAGCCTCAGCTATGGAAAGAAAAGAATTCTTTATGATTCAGATGGAAACTGGTAAAAGCTGTGAAGATGTTAATTTTCTTTACTGAGAAATCTGAGGTGAACTAGTAGTGGCAAAAAGCTATTTCAGATACAGTTCACATTGGAATTCATGTACCAGTTTAAACCAAAGATCACTTTGTCAGAAGTGCAGAACACTAACCCCAAACCAGTAACATTATGTATTATCTTAAGTGATCAATGATACTTTGTATATCGAGTGTTGTGACATTCTAAGGGTTTTCCAGATGAGAAAAAAAAGTTAAGAGATATGTATTTTAAAGACTCTTCTGTTATCTGCCATGGGAATTCACATGTAATTCCACATACCTCATGGAAGCCATCAGATCCTTTATTGCCCCCTCTACCCCTTCCACGGTCTTTACGCTTCAATTTCTTTTGCATCCCACGCCCTCGACCAATATTGTAGTTGTTACCTCTTTGAGAAATACCTGAAAAACACCAATGACCTCTTTAAACAGCCCCAGAAAGTCAAGAAAAATGGTTATTTAGTGACACTGAACACTGATGAATCTAAATATCTCATTTTGGTAATCTGAAGTCCTAAATACCGTGTTACTTCTAACCAGCCCAAGTACATGAAATATTCTGGGCTGTTTAGTCCCTGTATGAACATCAAACCATCCAGTACAACTGGCACTCAGGTGTGTGTGCAAAATTTATTGCCACAACCTCAGATCATAACTTAAGAAACAGGACAGAACAGCTCTAAATATTAAAAAAAAAAAAAGTGTAATGCTAACAGTTTGGAAGCCTCAACACAGTAATTACCCAGTTGTGTCAGGAGTCCTGGTCTCACCTCAAGCCACCCAGACATACTATTTTCCTGCCCATCAACTTAAACCAAAGAAAACCAGTTAGAAAGTCACGTACACAGCACACCCGCTTCAGGTGGCAGCTGCCCTGTGCCAGTGACACTGATTCCAGTATTGACTTCACCTCAGATGACTTGCAGACAGAGATTTTAAAGCAGGATGGCCAAGCAGCACAGGAAAAGACATTTTTGTCACAGCTAAATAGATTCTGCCGATCTTTTGCCAATTGATTGGATTGTGAGCCAAGCTGGAATGCAATAAATCTTCCCTGCAGTAAATGGCCGACAGCTTGCTACATGTGGATAAGCATACAAGACACCTGGGGAGTATTCAGGCACCAATCAACATTTATAGGTTCTTAATAGTTTTTTTTTTATTATTATCTGTTTAATCTAAATAAGGTTTTGGAATTCACATATTTACATTCCTCCCCCTAGTCAAATCCTATTTCTGATTTTCATGAACTACCACCCAAAAGTCATTTTACAGCTTCTTACTCAAGCAGTTACACAACAAAAATCTTGGCTTTTTAATAGGGCTTTATTTATTTACTATGTACACATTGCCCAAGAGAAGAGACCAACCCCACATGGCTCCAACCTTCTGTCAGGGAGCTGAGAGCAAGGTCTCCCCTGAGCCTCCTTTTCTCCAGATTAAGTAAGAAAAACACCCTGAAACAATGCATGATACAAGCACTGCCACCACTTGTTACTACAGTTAATGATTCCCATTATCTTACCTTTCTGAATACCTTTCATCCCCTGTTTTTTCACCTGTTCTTTTGGGAATGGAGGTCCTAGATCAGTATTGGAGGTCTCTTTAGCTTGCCTGTATTGTTTAAGCTGATCGGCAAAATCTTCATCCTTTTCTTCCTCATTATAATTACCAAAGTTTTCATCACTGTAGTGACTATAGTCATCATACTCCTTGCTTTTGACATTTTTTTTATGCTGCATTTTCTGTGAACTCATGTAATTTCCTGACATGTGTCCATGCTGTGGGGAAGGGATTGCATTATTCAGGAGCAACTCAGTACTTCAAAACACACCCCTCCAAACCACTCAAATGAACCCAACTGTTTTCACCCTTCTTTACTGTCATGCTGTCTACCAGATTTTACACACACACACACACACGCGCACACACACACACACACACACACATAATTAATAACAGTGAAAAGAAAAATTTTTACTAAATAACTGATTTTAAATGCATCAAAAGAAGAAAAATTGAAAAAAAAAACCCAACAAACAACAAAACTAAGACCAACAACATCTATACTCCAGAAAGCTTTTTGGTGGGTTTGACAAAGCATTTTAACATATGCAGTTAAGTGCTACTTAGATTTTAAAGAATTTTTTTCCAGTCCTCATCTCTATATCCTGATGATCTCGGACACAGATGAAACAGAATGTCCTGGCTCTGTCCATCAGGATGAAATACTGCCTATGGCCACCTCTAAGCCAGCACTGTCCCATCTCCCCTTTCTGCAGGTGGGATTTTCAGGGGGTTAATAAATTCAGACAGATTAGAGGCTTCTCAGACAGTTTCAGGTTTAAAGGAAACCTACCCAAGGAGCTGAGAACTGGATGTGCTTCCTGAAACCTGTGAGAACCAGCACTGCCATCAAGCCAGTGTTGACAATTTTCTTATTTACACAACACTTAAATCAAGGCATGAGGAATCATCTTAAAAAAAAAAAAAAAAAAAAGACTACCTGACTGAAGGAAGAATCGTAATCTCGGTATGAAGAGCTGCTGCTCTTTTTGTGTGGTCTTTCCGTCCGTTCCATATCAGAGTCGTGGCTGTAGTCTGAGCTGTCATCACTGGAAGGGGAGTTATGCTGAAAGAAAGGCATAAATTCATGTTCTCAGACACTGCTACATCATTCTGTGTCACCAGCCTGCTGCAGATGATCTTAAATCACCTAATACATAAAAATAATATATGAAAGCACCTAATACTTAAAAGCCTAATACAAAAAAGATTTTCTTAACTCTCACAAGCCTCTGCTTCTGGGGGAAGCTGAAAAGAGCAGATCCAATGATGACCCACTCTTTTTATCAGAGAAAGATCCAATCTGTTGAGACTTCCAAATGTAAACACCCAGGGCTCTGAGGTTTCTCTGGATTCTACCAGCTTCCTGCAGGTCTCTCTGAGGCCAGAAAAATTCACTTAACTAGACTGGAATCTTTTATTTCCATAAATATTATAATTAGCACAAAAAGTCAAAGTGATACATTTACATTAACGAATCACAGAATAATAGGGGCTGGATTTTGCCTCTTATCCTAAAAAACCTCTCCAATCGATATGGTTCAACCACCATTACCACTGCCACACAGTGCTGAACTTATGCTGCTGTTAAAGGTTTAAATAATTTAGGAAGTGGTTTAATTTTGCCCTTTTGTGTCAGAACTACCACAACTGTTGACAGTGGCAAAAGAAATGACACTATTTTGTAAACTGCTATTAAAATAAATATGTTATTACACAAGTGCCCCATGAAGATGTGTATCATAAGTAACACAGTTACACCTGTAGGCTGACTTTCTCTGAAATACAGAACAAAAAACAAGCTTATGACAATGTATTTAGGCAAAGCTAACAAGCAAGTTTCCAAACTACCATTTGTTGTCTTACCCCACAGAAACTGCCATTGAAATGTGTGAATGTGCACTTCTATATGTCAAAACTCTAGTTTAACAAATTCTTTCATATTGAAGTGCATCAGTAGGATGGGAATCCCCAAATTTGCCCCCAGAGACTGTGGGTCGTCTAAACAGCAATAAAACATTTTACATTCCTTTCCCAGTTCTCTGGATCCTTGTCTAAGCCTGGGAACCTGGAAGACAAATAGACAGCTCCCATATTTTGGTTTGCATTTCCTAACCTTATGCTTATCCCGTCTTCTCCTTTTAGATTTTTTCTTTTCTTTTTCTTTTTTGCGTTTCTTCCGTGATTTTCTATGTCCTTTATCAGTTTTCTGTTTATCATCACCTTTTGTACCATGTTCTTTCACATCCTCATACACTGCATCATCGATTTCACCATCTTCTAGCTCTCCATCTTCTCTGTAGGAAGAAAAGCATCAAACAATAAAATTACATGGTATTACCCATCTCATCTGTCCAATAGCACAACAAACAACACCCAGCATTTCCATCAGTTATATCTTTATATGTGTGCGTACACTTTGTAACATATGTAACACAACAAGAATTACTAGGATTTTAGATTTTTCTTCTATAGGTAAAGATTTTTCTATAGATTTTTCTTCTATAGGTGGAATGCAAACCATTAAATGACTTGGGAAAAAAAACCCCAATATATATTTGGTTTCCTTCTTAAAACAAAGTTCTTGTTTTCTTACATAGTTTTCTCCAGCCTAGATAAAAAAACATGCTTTAATATTAAGCACTTTGTTGATCCTAAAATAAATAAATAAAATCTCAAACTGAAGAGGTAGTTTAACCATTTCTTCAACTATTTCTACTCCAACTTGTATTTGCAGTGCTGTTTTTTGCAGAACAGATGTGGTTAAAATTAAAGACAATTAACTGCAGGGTTTTCAGACAGTTTCAAAAACCAGCAGCAACAAACAGAAGCAGTTGAGCACCACAGGAAAAACAACATCTAGTGATACAAACATGTTTTCTTCAACATACCAGCTCCTGGAACTAAAGAGAGGTCTGTGGTATCCAGGGGGATACAGTTCCAAGTTTTGCCTACTGACCCAGACAACCCTGAAAATACTCTGCCAGGACAGAACCATTTTGACAAGCAGACCATGTAACCTCCTTCTCATCCCCATTTCAGACATGCTGCTGAAGCCATCCCAGCTCCCCTCCTACCATTTGGAAAGGGGAAGAACTCACCAGGCAGTGAAAGACCTGAGTCTCCACAGAAAAAAACACTAAAAACAAACCAACCAAAACAAAACAAACCAGTGGTTAAGAAGTTACATGTATCCCAAAGCTGCATTTTTTTTGTCAAAGAAGTGGATATGGCATGGAGAAGACGTGACCAGTGTAGTATCACCTCCTTCAGCCTGGGACTTCTTGGGGAACTAAATCTGAGAGAGCTGGGGTTGTCAGCCTGGAGAAGAGAAGGCTGTGGGAGAATCTTCTTGCAGCCTGTCAGAAAGGTGGGGGAAGACTTTCTAGGAGGGCCTGTTGCAACACAACAAGGGGTGATGGGTTTAAACTAAGAGAAGGATATTTAGACCAGAGAGAAGGGAGACACTGATGCTGAGGGTGGTAAGACCCTGGCCCAGGTTGCCCAGAGAAGTAGTCACTGCCCCATCCCTGGAACCATTTCAGGTGTGGTTGGCCAGGGATCTGAGCAACCTGCTCTAGTTGCAGATGTCCCTGCTCACTGCAGGGATGTTGCACTAGATAAGCTTGAAAGGTCCTTTTCTACCCAAACCATTATAAATAGTCTTAGCAACCACAGTGCAAAAAATTAAAAAGAAAACCAAGAAACCAACAACTAACCCAACAAAAACCATCACCAAAATACAATTGCACATCACTAATTAGCAAAAAAGATGGAAGAAAAAAAACCCAAACATACATTCATATTATCAACTTGCATGAAAACTGTAGAGAAAAACTAGGGAAATCCATTGATTCCAAAGCCCCACCTCTTCACCTTTAATTCTCAGTACTGATGAGATCTCATGAAGAAGGTAGCACTAAGATACTCCTGTACTTCAGGAGAGATAAAAGATCTTCAGAATATGTATCCCAAACACAAAATAAACCCTGTCTTCCAACATTACAGTGTCCGTTACCCACACCATTCCCTGACAAACTCTTAAGTCCATTAGACACTCTCCCAAGATACCACATCTTTTATTAATGACCAGTTAATTAACAAAGTTTGTCTAATGTAACTGAAATGCAAATATTTTAAGATCTACCCGAAGCTGTCAGAAAGAAACAATCAAACCAACAAGCAGTATTTTTTCAACATAAGCTAAACTCCCTCTCTCAAGAACAACTGCTGAAAATATCCTCTGAAGTAAAATGCCTACTGAAGATGCTCTTTGGGAAATAAAAGTATTTACCAGTTATCATTTCTTCTGGGAAATGCCATTGTAAATTTACACTTCTGGGACAGATGCGGGACTCTAATAACTTTCTAGGTAAAACCATCATGCAGAATCTCAGTCATACCATTTGTTTAATTGCACTTTAAAGGTAAGATTACAAGAGTTCCCTAATCCTCAAATGCCTCAGTTCTTTCAACAATAACATTTAGAATTTTCCAAGCAGTGAACCTCACTACCTCCTTTTCCACTGTGAGATATAAAACTCAGCAGACACAGTCTGTAAAAAAACCCATAGCTAGCAGATTATTTTCTAGGAAACAGGTCCCAGTCTCAGGTTACTCTCCTCTTGGCAGGCATCGACAGCAAACAAACTGTAGCACCAATCTAACAGGAGGGGATGGGAATGGTTGTTTTGCAACGTACAGCTCCTTGCTTACACAGTATCTTGGTGTGCTGCTTGTTATTGTTGGAAGTGCCTGACACACAAACCCACAAATATTCTTGATCTAGAAAAGCAAGGGAGTAGAATTTTGTTGTCTTTTCCAAGACTCGCTTGTCTTTCAACTACCCTGCCTGACAAAGACCTTTCAGAGTTTACGATGCCTACAAAACATAAAGAACAATCACAGTATCGTCCTTCTTCCACAGGTCATTCTCTAGGATCCTCTACTTGTATTTGCAAAGGCTGAACTAAATCTGATGCATCTCCAGAAGTTAATCCCCGACCTACTGCAGTGCAAACTGTACATAAATAACTGCTATGGGAAAAGTGAAATCCACATGGCAAGTATTTCACCATTCCATCCTCTAGTGTTTAATTTCTAACACTCGAACTCCACTTTAGATTACCTTTCTTGCCCTTAATCCAACTTGTATTTTAAAATAGCATTCTTTACCTTCAAAGAAGATTTACAACTCAAGCTCCTTAAGTTCAAGATATAAAAACGAGATGTATTTTCTCAGTACACTGATAATTGTAGCACTGAAATATTTTAACAAAGGCTTTAAATATATTTTTAAAGGCTTTTTTCCCCCTGCGAGACCATTCTTCCAACCTTCCTAGAGCAGGTGCCTCATGAGAACCAGATTGCTGTGCATTTTAAGAACTTACACAAACAAAAATGCACAACTATGAATCTCTACCATCAAACCTCCATTTCTGTTAAGTCCATTTTAGGGAAGTTCGATGCACAGCTGAGGAGAGGTCTCATTTTGGTTTATAGTACATTGGTTTTGGCTATATTTATTACAATAAACCTTAGAGAGAATATGAAGAGTCAAGACTTTGCAAAACCATTATTAGAATAGAAAAAGGAGATAACAGGAAAAAAAAAGGCTGAATACTTCTCCCTTTTACTTCTCATGCAGACAGAAAAAAAAAGGACGTGGTAGGAAGAACACAAACTTGGTATGTGAGCAGTTAACACAACAAGCCACCGAGGATCCCCATCAGCTTCTCTGACCACATCATGCAGGTCACTTAGGGCACTTTTCAGCTGCCCAGACTGCTCTGAAATGTGAAGTTATTTTCATCTACAGCCAGACAGTGAAGTTGCATGATAGAAAGTCATACACCTGGCTGCTTGGAGGTTTTTAGGCCAATTTTTGGCAATCCCTTCTCACCCCACTACCCAACCATCTGCAGCCTTGAGTAGAAATGGTAGACATTCTCTCGGGCCATCCTCCTCCCAAGGAGGCGATGTCAGCCAGCTGAGTTTCTGCTCCTCCTGCAATGTTTACTGGATGGCAAACAAGCCTTGTTTGTCCACAGGGCATGCTTGGGAGGGATTCTCTCTTCACTTCCTAGTTTCCTAATGTCACAGCAAGTTTTGAAACGATGCTGGAAAACAAGGAATCACTACAAGGCTGCATTCATCTTTCACAAACAACTTCCACCAGATGTGAAAATGTTCCTGGGCAACAGCAGAGTGTAAATTATGTTTGCCCAGAACAGGAGTAAAAAATGGTTCAAGGAAAGGGAGCAGGGAACTCTTGAGAGAGCTGGAAGAGGTAGAGGGAGAGCAAAAAAAGGGGGAAAAAAAAAAAAAGGAAAAAAAAAAAGGAAAGAAAAAAGATATAAGGAAAAAAAGACAAAAAAGAGGGGAAAAACGAAAAAAGGAAAAATGGAGGAAAAAAAAGGAAAAAAGATAAATAAAAAAAAAAAGACAGAAAAAAAGGAAAAGAGCAAAGAAAAGAAAAAGGCCAAGGTGTGGCTGAATGGAGCCCTTCTTCACCTGGGTATGCACCAGGCACACAGGGCCAGCAAAGGAGAACCGGTTTTACACTTTAAAAAAATCAGCTTTTGTCAGATACAAAAGTGACTGCACGAACTTAATTTTTAAATGGAAAAATAACATCAAATCCATAATGCAAAAATGTACAATGCAGATTAGTGTGGTTCTGGGGAAAAGGAACCTGAGAGGCACCAGCATTTAAAGTTTAAAAGAAATTAAAGAATTTCCAAATATCCTCTGCAAAACTCAGGACAATTTTCTAAAGGAAGTTCAGAAGCTGCTTAGGTGTCCATCAAGAGCACTCTCTAATGTCAAATTCCCTTTACTGGGTGTTTATCTGATGGAACTGAGCTTGCCTTTACCCTGCAAGCCTTAATAAAACCTAACTTTAGAGGAAAAGCTTTAAAAAGACACTTGAGTGCATAGAAGAGCCTCAAATATTTCACCAAAGATAACATCTCCACAAGTTAACTGAAACTGTTTAAAGAATGAGAACCCTTCTTCCAGTAGTGTATTAATACAGGCTACTTGTCTCAAATCTGAGGGGAGAGGAAAAAGTCTGATTTGCAAAACAAGTATTTAATGGGTCGATGTGTTTGTTGTTAAGAGCCTTCCTGCTCTTCTGGAATTAAACCATCATAAAGCCATGTTTATAAATTAACCTATATTAAAAGCACATTAGACTATTAGATAATATTTATTCAATTTCACCATTTACCAGTGTAACAAGAAGCATACTGGTGAGAGCAGCTGGTTAGAGGAGCTCTACTTGTCAACATTGTGTAACTCTAAATTAGAAAAAAAACCCAAACCCCTGCTTCAAGCAAAACAGTGCATGACTTGGGCACATCCTCAAGAAGGTCTTCAAAACACGAAGTATTTTTAATCCCTGAAACAGTAAAAAGTTGCAGATTTACTAACTCCAGGAAAACCACTCTGCCTGCTACTACTGCACAGTTTGAATATGCAGTTATGCCCCATCTTCTGCAATCCCAGTGGATTACCAGTTTGCTTTTCATGTGGCTTGACAAAACTGACACTATTTCACAATCAAATGCAAGAAGATGCAAATGCGAGTCAGCAGCTCTGGGGCTACCCTGGACCTGGCACTAAATCACAGCAGTGTTTCTGGAGCAGCCAGCTCGCGTGGCCCTTCACTTCCCAATCTGCAGCACAGAATTAGCAACTCTTGCTCCAGTGAGGCAATGGTTATGTTCACTCACAAGCCCTTTCCCTCATACCCCCACCCACCCTCAGTGTTCTTCAGTCCTCTGAACCAAGAACCAAACACGGTTGTGGAGCTGTGTGGGGAGGGCAGACTGAAACCCAGCTGTTGGAAAATATCCTTTTTAACTCCTGCGGCTGTGTTACAAATGCTCTGAGTAGATGCAGACTGAAGGTGGCTGTCACTCTAGCATAGTATTTTTGGAACCAGTTAGGAAGGCCAGGGCTGCTTAGAGAAAGGATTTGAATTTCCAGCAGCTGCAGGAGAGAAAGGGAGGGAGAGAGGAAGGGAGGAACAGAGGTCCTTTCACCAGAAACAGGACTCTGGGTTTTTTTGCGCATGGGGACTGAGAGGTGGCAAAGATAACGTCAGACAGACCTTAATCTGCATTAAAAAAAAAAAAAAAATCCAGTTAAACGTGTAAGGTGTAATCTAGCAATAAAATGACGTTAAATATGGATCTAGTGAGAGAATCTTGTACAAACAAAAACAACAGGAAAAAAAAAAAAAAGCAACTGCAAGCACTCTTTCCTACCTGACTAGCAGCGCCAGGGCAAAGGAGGAAAAGAACAATGGTGACATTCAACAAGACACCCGGTGGAAAAGTGCAATTTATGGAAAGAAACGGAAAACAGTCCCCCATCCCAGCCAGAATAAAGGAAGATGTAAACCACATGCATTCAAAAAAATAAACCCCTACTAATAATGCACTTATCCAGTGACACCCCCCTCCCCTCCTCGCATCCCCCACCACCACCACCCCAGTTCTTCCAGCCTGAAGGTGACCTGCCCCCACAAAAACATCGTTAACCCCCTAGGCACATTAACACACATCATAATCATCATCATCATTATTATCAGCATCACCCCACTAGTATCACCATTATGAGAAGCGGAGAGAGAGAAGAATGTTACTCGACCTTTCGTCCCCTGCATGTTGCCTGTCAGAGTCGGGCATGTTTGGGTCAAGAACTGGGTTTGGGGGTTTGGAGAACAGGCTTTCAAAGGCCATTGTGCTGGCTGTGGTGTGGTGAGGAGGAGGGAGGTGGAGGAAGGCAGGACACTGCCGCTGCCCGTGGTGCGGAGGGAGGAGGAGGAGGTGGCGGCGGCGGCGGCGCGCACAGCCGCTCTGGGGGCGGCTCGGTGAGGAGGGAGGGTCGGGTCCCTCAGTGAGGAGAGATGATGAAGGTTTCACTCACGGTTACTTAGTGAGACACTTAACGGGCACCACTCAGTGCAGGGCGAGGCTGCACAGGCTGAGCCCGGCCGCCCCGCGCGGGCAGGAAGCAGAGGTGGCGGCGGCGGCGGCGGCTCGGAGGAGCAGGCCCGGGGCACAGGAGAACGAGAGGACACACACACGGGGGAAGGGAGGTGCTGGTGGCCGGAGATGGCTGCCCTAATTCTTCCTTACAAACATGGCGCCCGCTCGAGGCACTCTCACAAAATGGCGGCGACGGCGAGCAGGCGGCAGGAGAACGGCGGCGGTGGCGGCAGCAGCGGCGGCGGCAGCAGCAGCAGCAGCAGCCGACCCACACGGCGCTCGCCCCCCCAAGCTCGCTCAGAGGCCACGGCCGGCCGGCCGGCCGGCCCGCCCGCGCCGCCGCCACCACCACCACCGCGTCTTCCGCGCCCGTCGGGGCCGCGATGGCGTCGCGTCGCCTTCGCGCTGAACGCCGCCGCCGCCGCCGCCGCTTGCTGCTGCCGCCGCCGCCCCGCGGTCGCGCTCCTCCTCCGCCTACTGACGGCGCCCCACCCCACAACTGCCGTCACCTCGCCGCCTGGGACGCCCATTGGGCTGGAACCGCGGCCGCCCGTTACGCCACCGTGACGTTACCCGCCGCGGGCCCCCGCCCTCCCCAGGCCTCTCGGCCCGTGCGCGCGCCGGAGAGGCGGGGCTCCGTCGCCTCGCGCCGTCCCACCCCTCTCGCGCGTCCGGACCGACGTCACGCGATGGCGGCCGCGACGCCGTCGCCACCTCTGCTGCCCGCTATGGTGCTTCCGCCCCGCGTCTCATCGCGAGAGTCGCGACCAGGGACCGGCCTCACTCCCCCGCTAGCCCGCCCTCAGAAAAAAGATTTAGATCTTTCCCAATCTAAATAATTCTGTGATGACCCCTGGAAAAGTGGAAGTGAAAAGTCAATTTATGTTTGCATCAGCGACTATCATCTTATTATTTTAAAGAGGAAATTAAAACTTATCGAGAAACCCGTAATAGAGCCATGGGACAAAAGGCTGGAGACCCTAATTAATGCTAATAATTAGAAAAAAAACCAAAAAACAAAAACAACTACATTTGCAATGTTTGTGTTGCTAATGCTCAGACACCACAGGCCAGTATTCCCAGTGTCCTCTCTGCCTTGTAAACAAGTACTGTGAGCAGGACCCCCTTTCCAGTTTGGTTTTTTTTCAGTCTATTTCCCGGGTTTCTATGGTCCTGCCTCTCCCAGTCCAGCACATTCACCTGCTGGTCCAACTCAAACAACAGGCATTGTCACCTCAGCTCTTCTTCCATCAGTTTGATGTCCCCGCTTCCAACAGCACCACAAAAAAAAAAAAAGAAAAAAAAAGAAAAAAAACCCCAACACCAACAAACTACATTTCTTTTTGAAAACCATTAAAAAAAAAAAAAGGTCACATGGTCGGACCTGGCCCTTCCCCCCTGCTGACCTTCTTGAGAGATGTTCATTTGTTTTTCTCCAACCCTTTTGACAACTAAATGGGGTTTTTTTTCCCCCTTTTGATATTGCTTTCTGAGGGATTTTGTCAAAACTTTCTGGAAAGATCCCAAAAGAGTTACATCAACTTATTTTCCTTCACAGACTAGCCTGTCCTGACTCACAGGGCTTTAGGGGACACATGATACTCTATTTCCAGTGCCAGCAATCCTAACAAAATATAAATTAAAAAAAAAAAAAAAGACACCACCACCCACGGTGGTTCCCACGAAAAAGAAAAAGCCATTTCTCTACATTCTTGTGCACCAGGTCTGTACCTGAGCAAGACAAGCAGGGCAAGAGGCCCTGGCCAACTTTGCTCAAAGATCCAGGTGAAAAAGGTTGATATCCCTAGTTGTTCCCTAGTCGATACACATAAATTTTAGATCTTATTAACCTTACTTGTATTCTTTTCTTAGCCTCACTTGAATAGTTTAGTCATGTGTTGGGTAGAGATGAGATGTTTTGAAACCTGAGACTTCTTGCCTGGCAAAGAGACAGTTTGTTAAGCCAGAGCACTCTTGATAACAGGGGCTCAAGGTGTTGAGATAAGCACCTGAAAACTAATTTAAACTGACCTTCTTGGAGCATCCCAGGGCCAAAGGATGGATTAGCTCACCCCTTAACTATACATGGGCAAAGGAAGCCCAGAGTTCAACTAATGATCAGTGTAAGAAAGACTATGAACCACCACCGGGGGGGGGGGAAAGACCCTAACCCTAATTTTAGTACATGCTTAGACTATGTAAATAAATTCCAGGAATTCATTAGCATAAGACTGCCCTTTCCAGGAAATGTGATTAATATGAATGTTTTTCATGTGATGGTGTCTTGATAAATGGTTAGAGCACTTATGGAGGAGAATCTCCAGTACCGCCCAAATGCTGCAACAAAGAATGCCTGCTTAATAACAACTGTTATCATTGGGAATAATAAACAAACAAATAAATAAATAAATAAACAAACCCCAACAAACAAAAAACAAGCCAGGAAACCACCTTGACCCATCTTGGGGATTGAACTAGGGCTCCGGGAAGCATAGAAGGGGGTGTGATAGTGGCCTCAGGTGGGGTTGAGGAGGATCATTAGGGCTAATTGAGGCTAATTAGTGCCAGAAGCATCTCCTGTGGTGTGCAGCCAATGCCCTCAGGGTTCAGCACCATTTCTCCAGGCAAGGGGGTGGGGAGAGAGAAAAGGAGGCTTTTAACAAGTTTTTCCTGCAGGTATGTGTAAGAAAAAAAAATCAATTTTAAGCAAAACTACATCATCAGGAATGACTGTTCAAACACCCCACTGTGTGTTTACATTATACCCTCAGGAGGGTACTCAGACCCATGGGGTAGGAGGAAAAGTGAAAGTGCTGAGGGACCTGCCAGGCACCAACTTCTAGGGGCCATGAACTAATAAACTCAGGTTTTCATCAAATTAATAAAATGCAGTTTCTAACCTGCAGTCAGAAACAGCCCGACTTTCTCTTGTGTGGTAAAGATAATTATTGTTCTGTTTCTTGGCATGGAAGGGGAGCAGAGACAAAGCAGCTGATTTTTGAGCTCCAGAATATTATTGTCCCAACAAGAAGTCATATTTACTAGGGCCTGAAGAGCTTCTCTCTTCACATTCCAGACTCAGGAAGTCTGCAAGATGCTGGAGCAGCCACTCTGGAGAGGAAAAAAAAATTTTAAAAATCTGTTTTAGTAATCTCAGATGCTGGCCAAAAGTTTGCAGCCCCATCCAGCTGCTACAGAGGTGACCTTCAACGTTTTGGGGAGCTGAAAGGATCTGTTTGGGATCTGCAGACAGCTGAGGGCTGCGAGAGATGCTGAGCTGGCCCAGGGGATGGTTAAGGAGCAGCTGGGAGGATGGGCACAGCTTCCCCAGCCCTGGCATCCTACCAGCTGAGCCCAGAGAGGGGAAACCAGTTCATCCTGACCTCGGGAATGAGGCAAATGTTGTCATTTCAGGGCTGTGCTGAGAAGCCTCCAAGTGCCTGGTTCCAGCCTTGTTAGCCAGTTAAAGCATTAGATGGAAACTATTCTGCTCCAACAGGTGCTTTTCCTGGGTTTGGCTCCTGGGAGCTGCTTCCAGCATGTCTCCCAGCCTCCTCTCCTCCCATCTCTTGGAGAAGGACATCCCCATGAGCATCCCCCAAGTTTAAACATGGTCATGATCTGTTGCAGAAGCACCAAAGGCTCTGCAGACATCTTTCTTCTAACTTTGTTTCCTTTCCCCAAGGCTCCTTCTCATTTCAGCATGGCTACTTTCCTGTGAGGGCTGTTCTTATCCAGATAGGGTTTTCAGTGCCACTGGACACAGGCAGCCACCACCACAGTGTTGCTTGCTTAACTCAGGCACTAATTTAAAACACACACTGGGCTGGATTCGTGGGGGTAATACTGCTCTTTTTTTCTGGATTAAAAAGGACCCCTTGGACAAGGGCTCCTTGGGTAGCCCTGAGGAAAAAATAAAACTCATTGCCGGCTGTTCAGCTCATCTGCTGAGGCAAGCTCATGGTGGAGGTCCTGGGGCTGAGGCCTTGCCTTGCGTGGTGACACTGCCCACCCACCTCAGGGATGATTAACAGGGTGTCTGCAGCAGGACAGGGACATAACATAGTCCCAGCACAGTAGAGGTTGGAAGGGACCTCTGGAGATCATTTTATCCAACCCTCCTGCTCCGGTAGGGTCACCCAGACCAGGGTGCCCAGGATGACAGGTTTGGCATCTCTTCAGAGATGGAGTCTCCACAACCTCTCTGGGCAGCCTGAGCCAGGCTCTGCCACCCTCACAGCAAAGAAGTTTCTCCTCCTCCTCACGTGGTACCTTCTGCATTCCAGTTTGTGCCCATTTCCCCTTGTCCTATCACTGGGCACCAATGACAAGAGTCTGGCCCCATCCTTTTGCCCTCTGTTGGCTCTTTGACTATTGATCAGTGTTGATCAAGCTCCTTTTATCCAGTTAAACAGCCTCAGATCTCCCAGCCTTTCCTCTGCACAGACATACTCCAGGCCCCTCAATATCTATGCAGCCTCTTTGGACTCTCTCCAGCTGTTCCTTCTCTCTCAAAATGAGGAGCCCAGTATTGGTGCTCCAGAGGTGGCCTCACTAGTGCAGAGTAGAGTGCTGGGATGCATTTCCCTGCCCAGCTCCAACGTCTGAGCCAAAGCCAATCCAAACAACCTCCATCCTCTGCTCTCCAGCAGCCCCATCACCTGGAATTAGGCACTGAATGCCCCTTTGTTCTGTGGGGGCCTGCCCCCCTTCTGAGCTTTCATGGAAAAACTGTGCCACCGTCCCCCCCCGGCCGCCCCTCCCCACCCCCCCACCCAACACCCCTGCCAAGGAGGCAGCATAGTCCTGTGGACATCTCTTCCCCTGGGACAAGGAGTGGGAAGAGTGGGAGGGTGACAAAGATTTTAGTGGGTGCAGCTCAGCCCCCTGAGAGGACTCTGCCCTGCTGCATTTTCTGGGGCAGTCAAGCAGCAAGCTCTCTCTTCTTGATGTCTCCAGAGGATGCTCAGGGTTGAGGAAAGAGGCTCCCTTCCTTCTCATCTGGGGAAGGATGATGGGGGCTGAGCTGCCTGCCCCCAGCCACCCCCTTCCAAGCGAAATAAGGCAGAAAAATAAAGCATGCAGGCTGTTGCTTAGCAGGGAAGCTCTGGATGAGCATCACCCCCTGGCTGCACATGCATCAAGTATTTTGATTCCACTCTGCACCTTGTTAGAGGTTATATCATCATTTAATTGTACTCAAACCAGCGTGATGGATGGGGGTGGGGTGGTGGGGGTATCACACACAAGTGTTGTGCTGAGGAACAGGCACCGATGGGGACAGGTGTGGAACTGGTGAGGGGTTTCTGTCTGTCCCTGCTCCCCCAGCACATGCTACAGCTGAACCCCAGCTATTCCTGGAGCTGTCTGGCCACAGCAGATCAGCAAATGAAATGCACCTTGAGCTCCACCAATGCACAACCAAAGCCCTCCCAGAGGTCACAGTGCAGGGTGTGGGGGGCTGATGAGCAGGTTTGGGAGGCTGAAGGAGCCACTGCCCTTAGGCTGTCCCCAGTCCATCACCAGTGCTCATCTGGTGGACACTGGGACTCCTTCACCCATCAGCAATGCCCCGCTTGACAAGGAGGGCACCCAGAGACAAACAGGTCTCTCAGAGATGTGTGGCCACAGATTTCTTTGGTCCTTAGGCAAGCCCAGGATCCCCTGGAGACACTGGAGCAGCCTCTTCCAAGGGTTTTCTCAGCATCCAAAGGGCAACAGAGGCATTTTTTAAGGGTGCTGGGGTTGATGCAGGCAAACCCAGGGCAGCTGGGAGGAGAGTGGGTGCCATCACAAGCCTCCCTCCCCCTGTATGCACCATCTGAACTTACTACAGAAAAAATAATTAAAAAGGAATTAAGGGCCATTTTCTGCACCACGTAGGTGCTGAGACTCATCATTCGGGAGCCTCAGATGAGGACAATGCTGTGCTCCCACACCTCCCGCAACCCAGCGGGTGACATCCACACCTCGTTTCTTTTGCACCTCATTGTCATTGCTGTTGGGTTTTATTTGTGTAGGAGGCAAAAGCCGCCTGGGCAAACTAATGGTAAGGCAGAGGGGAGGATGTTGGGCTGCAGAGCAGCACCAGTGTAGGATGTGCTTGGGAGCCCCCCATTACATGCTTGCCTCCAGGGCTGGTGCTTGTCATGGGAGGTTGCCAAGCAGAGACCATCAGCTGCTGGCTGCTGCCTCTCCTAAAACTCATAAGCGGAGACGAAGACGGTGATTTTGGACACATGCTTGGCCTGGAAGATGCGATCCAGGTACTCAGACATGTCCACGTCCACTTGGATGGTCTGGGGTCCCTTGAGGCTCTGCACCAAGATAAGCTCCCCAGTCTGACGATCTGACCGCTGCATCACAAAGTGGCCGCTGTTGTGGCCTCCAACGATGCCAAAGCGCAGGCTGTCAGGGCCCAGCCGGCCGGGCGCGGCTGCTGTGGCCATGCGGAACAGTGGGGTGGGCGTCAGCAGGTTGGACGGTAGGGGCAGGTAGTGGAAGGAGATGGTTTTGGGGGCTTGGTGGCACAACTGGCTCTCCATTGGGCAGGGATTGCGTTCACACTGGCTGCAAAGGCAAAAGCAGGGGGAGGGGAGTTTTTTGGGGAACCCTGACACAAGCCCCATGTCCCCCGCCTTGGTGGCATCAGATCTGTGTGGTTTTGGGACCCAGCACTTCAAAAAAACAAACCCAACCTGTAGCAGGGCCAGATTTTGCACCCCTGATGCCACTTACAAGGGTGCTGTTTTGATGTAGGTGATGTTGCCGGTGGGCTGGGGGCACTGGGGGTTGACACATTGGAAGCTCCCGCCTGTGTTGATGCAAGTAGTCCCACTTGTGCAGTTGTCCCGGGACAGGGCGCACTCGTCAATGTCTGCAAACATAGGCATTCGGCTCAGCAAAGACCCCAAACTGATCCCACTGAGGGGGTCCCTTTTGGTGGAGAAGAGGCAAAAGCACCATTAAATGGGTCAAAGATCAAACACAGTCAAAAAAACCACCAGAGTACATCTGAAAACATCTGTATCACCTAAAATCCTGCTCCACGCCCACAGTGCCATGGGTCAGCAAGCATTAACTGCAGGCCTCTGGCAGCAGGAGGCCAGCTTATTTTGGTATCTTTCTGTTAAGTTGTTTGAAAACACCATTTCTTTTTGTTTTGTAAACACTTCTGTAACCGTCAAGGTCTCCAGCAATAAAGTCGGGAACTCTGAATGCAGATATTGGCTGGGAGCATCCTGGAGATGCTATGAAATGTCCAGAAATCAGGGAAGAAAAGCAGAAAATGTTTTCTCACTACAAACTGCAATAATCGACTCGTTGTAGCACCAAAAAAAATCCCTATTTTTCAGGTGAGCAGTTCTGGCAACCCACCACCACTATCTTCTGCCATTTCCTTTGCTCTCTATCTGGGGTGGTTTTGGAGGAGATGGCACTGGCTTCCAAGCTGACTCCTTGCCACATAATTCCTGTTTTTCAAGGCTATTTGTGTCTCTTCCAAGGGATGCTCCGTTCTCACGGGATGACTCTGCCACAACATGTTCACTAGTGCTTAAACTGGTACTTGAACCATCATTTTCCTCCTCTCCCACCCCAGCCTAGGAACCACCTCTCTCCCCATTACTTTTTTTGCAGGCAGAGACATTTGTAAAGAAGGCAAAAAAAAGGGGGGAGAAATTAAAAAGCACTCTGCAAGTTGGGGAAAAGAAGTGAAGCTGACATTTTCCAGCTCCACCTCACCTTCACAGCTCTTGCCATCACCCAAGAGGAGGTAGCCTTCGGGGCAGGTGCAGCGGTAGGAGCCAGGGAGGTTGATGCAACCATGGGCACAGAGCCGGGGACCCCCCTCCAGCTTGTACACCTCACACTCGTTGAGGTCTGCAGAGGGAGGGAAAGAGAGGCAAGAGGAGTGGCTGTGCATCTGAAAAGCCCCTCACAGCATCCCCGCCATCCCTGATGCCCTGACTCTCTATGGCTCACCCTGGCAGAGACCGTTGTCAGCAGTGCCACTCATGTGGAAGCCAGGTTCACAGCTGCAGTGCTGTGTGCGGGCAATCTGGGCGCAGTGGGGCTGGCGGCTGAACGCGGGGTCGTCTGTCACGCTCCAGGCTGGAGGCGCTGGGAGGGGTGGATGCATGGACACAGTGGGATGGGGTTTGAAATGGGGTGGGGGTGCCAAAATGCAACACATCACCCACACCGGTCAGGTTCACACACCTATCTGTGCTGGATACTGGCAGGTGGCTCCAGTCCATTGCTGGGGGCAGAGACACTTGTACTGGTTCAGCCCCTCCAGGCACGTCCCGCCATTCTGGCAGGGGCTGCTGGAGCACTCACTGATCTCTGAAAAACAGCCACTTTTATTAATTTTTTTAATATTTATTTCTTTTCATTTTCATAGACTTGTTTCAGTTGGAAAGGAACTTTAGGATCATCAAGTGCAACCATTCCCCCAGCACTGCCGGGGCACCACTAAATCATGTCCCTCAGCACCACATCTCCATGGATTTGAAACTCCTCCAGGGATCATGGGGACTTCACCACTGCCCTGGGCAGGCTGGGCTAGGAAGAAATTGTTCCTCAAGTCCAACCTAAACCTCTGTTTACTCTTGTCTTGTCACTTGTTCCTTGAGAGAAGAAACTGACCCCATCTGGCTGCTCCAGTGAAATGGTTTGGTATAAAACATCATATGATGGCTCCCAGCCTCATAGCAAACCATTGGCCCACTGATGCTTTTTCCCCTCCTCTTTCTTGCTGAGCTCCTGGTAAGGATCCAGCTCTGATCTCCAACTTTCCTTGAGGATGAGGAACCCCAAATTCTGGCTGCAGGAGCCACAGCATCACCGGGACCCAGCCATGATACCTCCCTCTTTTGTGGACCTCAATCACACCTCAGGCTTAAATAAACCTAAATCACATCCCACTCTTGTGAGCAGCACCCAGTGACATGAAGCAGCCCCAAAGCCCCAAGCTGTACCTGTGCAGTGGGGCTCCTGCCCACTCCAGCTGCCGTCAGCCTGGCATGTCCGTGTGCTGGAGCCTAAGAGCTGGAAACCCGGGTTGCAGGCAAAGTGAACCTCGTGTTCCACCAAATACTTGGTGCCAAATTTCTTCCCATCCTCAGGGGCTTGCAGGGCAGGGCAGG
The DNA here is from genome assembly GCA_025447755.1 of Corythornis vintsioides. Classification (NCBI taxonomy): domain Eukaryota; kingdom Metazoa; phylum Chordata; class Aves; order Coraciiformes; family Alcedinidae; genus Corythornis; species Corythornis vintsioides. The sequence goes on from JAOEGS010010669.1 coordinate 20,751, forward strand.
AGGCTGCAGGAGCACAACCGGGCTGTGGTTTATGTGTCGTTGTTGGGTCTTGCCACCCCTCTCTCATGCTGTCAGCACAGGGCTGTGGCTCTTTTGCTGGAGGAGTGGTTTTCCAGCCTGCTCACCTCCAGTGCTTTGGATCTAAGGGCTTTTGAGCCCTCCTAACATGTCCTACCAGGCTGGAGAAATGCTCTAGTCCATGAGAACCTGGATACAGGTATCTTCATCCATGGAAATGCCTAAACCTCTACCTGTCACAGCCCCAAGCATCCCAACTGGCCCTCCCCAGCATCCTCCAAGGACATAAAAGCAACAGATGAGATTGAGGGAGGACTTACTGGCTGGCGGATCAGTTGTGACTTTGGCTAGGGAGGCATGCAGGGTGTTCAACCGGCTTTTCATCATGCGGAGGCCCTCAGCAAAGCGTGTCTCCTGCCCCTTCAGCAGTTGCTGCATCTGCCGGATGGCAGCCAGGAGCTGCTGCCTGCTGAGGCAACTCTGTGGGGACAGGGTGACCACTCAGTGGGAGGACATTGCACCAGTCCCCATGCTGCCATGTCAGCCAGGACCAAACATCATAGCATCCAAGGTGCCCAAGAAATGTGATTTTATATTTTTCCCCCCACTTACACAGACGTAGGAGGGATTTTTGCCTGTGCATGAAGCCTTTAGGTCAGTCATGCCCTCCTGCATCTATGTCCTACATCTGTTCTGGGTCCAGCTCTGGAGCCTTCAGCACAAGGACATGGACCTGTTGGAACAGGGCCAGAGGAAGCCACAAAAATTATGTAAGAGCTGGAACTCCTCTGCTGTGAGGGCAAGCTGAGTTGGGGTTTTTCAGCCTGGAGAAGGCTGTGGGGAGACCTTCTTATGGCCTTTCAATATTTTAAGGGGTCTGTCAGAGAGATAGAGACAGACATTTTAGCATACCCTGTTGGGACAGATCAAGGGGTGATGGCTTTAAACTAAAAGAGGGGGATTTAGACTGGATATAAGGAAGAAATTGTTGATGCTGAGGGTGGTGAGACACTGGCCTAGGTTGTCCAGAGAGGTGGTTGATGTCTCATCACTGGAACCATTGCAGCTGAGGTTGAATGGGGCTCTGAGGAAACTGCTCTGGTTCCAGATATCCTTGCTCACTGCAGGGGTTGTGGAATTGATGGCCTATGAAGTTCCCTTCCCACCCAAAGCACTCTATGAGATTATTCAAAATGGTAAGGCAGCACCACGAGCAGGGCTGTGATCACTTTGTTAGCCCTGGGAAAGATGCCATAATTCATGTTTCATCCTGCTGGAGCCAGAGACCTGTCCCACTTCCACATTACAAAATAAGAAGAAAACAGCTGTCTTGTGAGTTTTGTTGTGGCCAGGAATGCTGGTGGGACTCCTGATTGCAACCACGGGACTGACTCATGCAGGAGATGGGCACTGTTATTATGGGCTTTCTGTGGAATTGACTGAAAACCAAAGAAAAAGAGCAAGGGCTGAACAAAGCCAAGCCTGTTTTAGAGCTCAGAGGTTCATGGAGTGCATGGAAGAGAAGCACAGAAGGTCTGGGCTGAGTGGCACAAGGCTGGGGTCAAAGGAGCTCTGGAAGAAGTGAGCAGAGCTGCTGGGCACCTGGCCCAGGGGTTTTCTTTCCCACTCCAGACACACTGTGCAGAGGTGAAGTTATTCTCAGTTCCAAACTGGGGGTTTAGGGAGCAGAAATAAAAGCTGACCCAAGCAGTGCACTGTCTTCTGCTGCTTTGGTGCCATTTCAGGAGGTTGGCAGGGTCGAGCTTGCCTGTGCCTGCAGCTCTGGGGTGCCACACGCCAAGACGGAGGGAGGCTAAAGAAAATAGATGCCTGGCATGTAGGCATACTTTAATAAATCTCTTTGTTAGGTCTGGGTTTAACTTCCAGAACCAGTGTGAGCTCCCTGCGGGATGCTGGACCATAGCAAACCAGGAGTATTCTTTGCTCTCACTGTAACTTGGTGCTGTCTCCAGATGTGGGGTAAAAGGGTGGGGGGAAGAATCCAACAGAAACCGAGGTCGGTTTAAGCCCGGTTTACGGTCCCCAACTCCCGCCAGCTTTACCCACCTGTTTGCTGGTGGCAGTGCAGGAACTCGGTCTGCACAGCTCGGACGGGCAGACACCCGTTAAGTGTCTAGGATAGAGAAGACGTCCCTCCTCCGACACCTCTCCTGAGGGTTACCCTCCACCCCCCGTTCCTTGCTTACCTGGGGCGCTGGTGCCACCGGGAGCAGCAGCAGCAGCAGGGGCGGCAGCAGCAGCGGGAGGCGGCCCCGCGGCTCCGGCATGGTCCGGCGCGTCTCGGCTCCGCGGAGCAAGGGCTGTCCCGTGTGCCGGCAGCCGCCTCTCCCCGCCCCGTTTCTCTCTCCCTCCCCCGGCGCACCCGCCCCACGCCTGGTCACGCTACCCTGTGGAGCGGGACGCGGCTATTCCACGCCCCAGGAAACAGAGGACCCCCGCCCTGTCCTTTTCCAGGGGTGATGCTGCTCCTCCATCCCCAGCCTGGCACTCCGTTCTCCATCCCTGAACCCTCTTCCCCACCTCTGCGCCCCTTTTCCTGCTCCTCCTTTCACATCCCTGTAACCTTCTCCTCATCTCTTCACCCCATTCCCATTCCTACATCCCTTCCCCAGTCCGTGCTTCCCCTTCATCATCCCTGCACCCCTCTCCTCGTCCCTGAACCTCCTCCCCAGCCCCTGCACCTCTTCCCCAGCCTTGCAGCCCATCCTATCCCCTCCCCCCCTCTCCTTCAGACCTGTTCGGCCCTCGAGAACCCTGCACTCACTCCCCAGCCCCTGCAGCCCCACAAGAGTGGCGCGAAGTGGCCGGGCAGTGCACGGGCTCCCGGCTCCATCCGGCGGCCAGTTGCTGTAGAGCTGCCCCGACAGGAAGAGCAGAAATCCCCCCCAAACACGTGAAGGAGCAGCTGGGAATACCAGGCCATGACAGGGTGGCTTCACCCCTCCCGGGACCCCCGTTAGAGACTCCCATCCATACCAAAAGCCACAATAAATGGTTTAAAAAAGGGGGGAAAAGGCAATGCGAGACTGGCCCCACCCTCGCTGCCCAGTGCTGGGAAGCCAACATGACATGAGGTGGCAGAGGGGAGTTTGCCTATGCCGGTTCTGTTCCCCCACCCCTAGGCACCAGCCACCCCGGCCATGCTGTTACAAATAGGGTATCAGGTATGTCTATGCCCCTCACCTGCCAGCCCCAGAGGAGCTCAAATACCAAAAGCCTCATAAAGAACAAATTAGAAACACAGAATTGCTTTGGTTGGAAGAGAGCTTGAAGATCAAGTCCAACTATTACCCAGCAGTGCCAGGGCACCACTAAACCATGTCCCTTGGCGCTACATCTCCACAGCTTTGAAACCCCTCCAGGGATCATGGGGACTCCACCACTGCCCTGAGCAGCCCAGGCGACGCCTTGGCAACCCTTGTGGGGAAGAAATTGTTCCTCAGGTCCATGTTACAGCATTTAATTGCAAACACCCCATGGCTTCATGATAGGAAAGAGCTACTGGGAGGGCCAGATTCCGTCATCAAAATCGTGGGGGAAGAAATAAATCAGACTCTTCTTTATTAAAACACGCCCTCTGTGTCCTTTTCTCCAGCCTGCTTCCCGCAGGCTCCCCCTTCACAGCAGCACTTCAGAGTCCACCATAGCGCTCGTGGCATGCATCAGCTCCGATGTCAGGGAAGTGCCATCAGGCAGAGTGGCAGCCTGGTTCCAGGACGAGCCTTCCTCGCTCAGCAGCAGCAGCGGGACATAGGCTTCCTCTTCCCTCTCCTCTGCAGGGCTGTTGAGCTGCTCCTCCAGGATGTACCTCATCCCCCATGGCTCATCGTGGTGGATGTCCACAGCTACCGATGCTGCCTCCGCTCCAGGGAAGCAGAGCTCAGCAACGTCCCCAGAGTCCAAATCAGAGTCTGCTTGGGGGAAGCCTGAATCCTGGGTGGAATCTGGGCTCTCCTTGGGCAGACTGGTGTTGATATAGATGACGTCTCCAGATCCCCTGACAGCAGGCAGGTTTTCTAACAACTTCTCCAGGTGGAACTTCAGCTGTGAGAACGTTGGACGAGTGGCAGGGTCAGCTCTCCAGCATGCAGACATTATTTCATACCTGGAAATCGGGAGAGGAGTGTGGTTATTATGAGATTAGAACCATAGAATCATTTAGGTCGGAAGAGACCTTTAAGATCATATAGTCCAACTCTTAACACAGAACTGCCAGGTCACCACTAAACCATGTCCCTCAGCACCACATTTCCATGGCTCTGAAGCCCCTCCGGGGATGGGGACTCTATCACTGCCCTGCGCAGCCTGGGACAGGCCTTGACACCCCTGGTGGGGAAGAAATTGTTCCTCAGCTCCAACCTAAACATCCCATAGCACAACCTGAGGGCATTTCCATTTGTCCTGTCGCTTCTTCCTTGGGAGAAGAGAATGACCCCACCTGGCTCCAACCTCCTGCCAGGGAGCTGTCAAGAGGGAGAAGGTCTCTTCTGAGCCTCTTTTTCTCCCAGTTGAGCAACCCCAGGTCTCTCAGATGCTCCTCACAACCCTTATGCTCTAGACCCTTCCCCAGCTTAACTGCCCTTCTCTGCAATGTCCTTCTGGGAGTGAGGGGCCCACAACTGAGCCCAGGATTCAAGGTGTGGCCTCCCCAATGCCCAGTCGAGGTGGAAAACCCTTGCTCTGATCCCTGAGAAAAAGTGAGCAAGAAAACTTGGGAGAAAAACTGTTGCTGAGCTGCTCAGAAATGCAAACTTTTGAGATTTTCACATTTTCATTTCCAAGACTGAAGGGCCCTGAATAACTACAGGGAGTTTCATGGGGCAGAGAAGAGCATTACCAGCCAATACCTCATAGCCAAAACCATCTTAATTTTATTTAGCTATTTTTTAAATACTAAAAAAACCCAGATTGCTCCACCACCAACTTGAAGAAGGCACTGCTCCAGCCCTGTCCAGCTCATCACTTCCATTGGCCCCACACTGCCCACTGAACCAGCCCTGCCAATGCAGTGCTTCCTCCAAGGACATTTGTTGAGATTTCTGTTGTAAGTTGTAAGCTCCCTGCCTGTCGGTGGAAAAAAAAGTTAAATCCTTGCCATTTTGTAATAATTCCACTCTTTAAGTGCCATTGTTTCTGGGGGTTATGGAAGAACCAGAAGGGTGAGGTGGAAGGTGATTCCTCTGTGGTCCAGACCCATTTTACTCCACTTGGAGAGGAGGTTTGCAGCAGGTGGGAGCACAGGAATGACAAAATTACACTGTGATGCAGTTTTTTGGGCTTCTGGCCAAACAAAGCCACAAATCCCCATCATGAGTAGTTGTGTCCTCAAAGAAAGGCCACTGGCAGCCAAGAGTTTCCAAACACAAAGCGCAGCACCCCATGGAAAACCCTTCAGCTAAGAGTGTGTGACACACAGGTCATCCATGGGCAGAGGAACAGGGTTACAGCACTCACAGCTCATCCAAGCAGTCCTCGGGCTTCTTCAGGCGCTGCCCATGGAAGAGGTATTCGTAGATCTCATGGTTCTGCACCCCAGGGTAAGGCGTCATCCCTCGGGTGGCAATCTCCCACATGGTAACACCAAACGCCCACTGCAAAGACAAAGGGAAAGCAACATTGAAAGGACAATTACAGAGAAGTGAATTACTCTTTTCATGGGGAAAAGGTCACAGCCCAGCATCCACTGGGCCCTCACACAATGCCAAAGGTTGTCACTCCAGTCTTGCCCTTTCTGAGAACTGGAAATAAGAAGCAATGCCAGAGTGGAGGCGAGTGGCCTGTGCAATAAACCCACTCCAGCAGGCTGGGCAGGCAGTGAAAGGTCAGCATGTCCTGCTGCTGACATCCTCCAGGTCCACCAGCTGTGCACTTCCAGGGTACAGCAACAACTGTACCTTGTAAGGTTCAACGAGGCCAACTGTCAGGTCCTGCATTCAGGTCACAACAACACCCCTCAAAACACAGGCTGGGGCAGAGCAGCTGGAAAGTGCCTGTTGAAAAAGGACCTGAGGGTGTTGGTCAACAGCCAGCTGAAGATGAGCCAGCATGTGCCCTGGGGAAGGATCTAGAGCAGAAGTCTTGAGATGAGCAGCTGAGGGACCTGGGGTTGTTCATCCTGGAGAAAAGGATGCCCAGGGGAGACCTTCTCTCTCTCAACAACTCCTAACAGGAGGTTGGAGCCAGCTGGGGTTGATCTCTTCTCCCAAGGAACAAGAGACAGGACAAGAGGAACCAGCCTCAAGTTGTTCCAGGGGAGGTTTAGGTTGGACCTGAGGAACAATTTTTTTCCATGCAAGGGCTGTTAGGATCTGTCTTAAGCTGCCCAGGGCAGTGGTGGAGTCCTTGCCTCTGGAGGAGTTTGAAAGCCATGGAGATATGCTGCCAAGGGACATGGTTTAGTGATGCCCTGGCAGTTCTGTGTTAACAGTTGGACTTGATGATCTTAAAGATCTCTTCCAGCCAACTGATTCTATGAAAGCACAGCAAGGGTGGACAACTCAACCATCAAGGGATGGTTCACCAGCTCTTGCCTCATGCAGCCTGGCTGCCCAGCCACATGGACCTACCACATCGCTCTTGGTGGTGTAGACACGGTCAGCCAGGGACTCAATGGCAATCCACTTCACTGGCATCTTTGCTATGCGGCCCTGCCGGTAATAATCACCACTATAAATCTTCTTTGACAAACCAAAGTCTGCAACACACACTGTCATGTCGTCCCGTAACCTGAGAGGCAGAAGGGGGAATGAGAAGATAAAAAAGTCTGACATGACAAATTCAGAAGCAGAAGCCCGAGGCTGAGCTCTCAGAACCAAAGGAAGTTTTACTGAAGGAAGCCATATTGTGCTGTAAAACCATAGGGCTTCCTTTGGTGCTCATCTACCCAGGATGAAGCAGAGGACCAAACTCACATGCAGTTTCGAGCCGCCAAATCCCTGTGGAGAAAGTGTCGACTGCTCAGATACTCCATCCCCAGGGCAATGTCAACCATGAACTTCACCAGAGTCTGCAGGGGAACAAACTGGGAAGGGAAAGCGTGGATTGGACAGTGCAAGCCCTTGAAGAAGTATGTTCCTATGTTGTTAAAAAAGCCAAAGGCAGATTTGCCCCAAAAGAGGCCTGCTCCCACCTTGCTCCCTGCAGACACAGAGCCCTCCACTCCCCAGGCTCCTTACCTGGAGCGCCATCTCCAGCCGTGAGCGAAGCAGAAAGCTGTGCAGGTCACCATATTTCATGAAGGGGAGAATCACCATGGGCTTGGGGACCTGCTGGGAGCTCAGCTCGATGCACACGCCTGGAAAATGCAGACAGGTTGCACAGCCCTTTGGGTGAAGGCACCACAGGTGCCCCACAGACACCTGTGTGGGTCCTGAGCATGCCCCAGTTCAGCTCCCCAGCCCAGATCCTTGCTCCAGAGCAGAGATTGACAGCCCATACCTAGGAGCTTGATAACATTGGGATGGTCAAAGTCCTTCATGCACGCTGCTTCACTGAGGAACTCTTCTATCTCCCTTTGAGAGAAGTTATCCACTGGGAAGCAGGGAAAAAGAAGGAGGCTTAAAACTCCAAGATCTTTAACACCCCAAATCACTGCTGCCATCTCCCTTCACAGCACAGTTCCTGCATGGGTCATGGGGAAGAGACCACTGAGATATCTGACACCCTGGGTACCTCTTCCTGACCAGCACCAGGAACTGTGGCAGAGAGGCCAACATCCTCTCAAAATGGTGCCAGGATGCAGAAAGAGCCCCCAAGACAGGTAGAAAGAACACCAGCACCCACTGGGACAAACCACATCGAGTTCTCTGAGGCCAGGGTGATGACTTACACTTCATGGTCTTCACAGCCACCTTCTGTAGGGTGCCTTCAGGCTGGCTGAGCCGCCCCTCCATCACTGACCCAAACTCCCCTGCACCACAGGAAAGGAGCAAGTACTTTATCCACAGCCTGAAACATCACCTTTCAGAATACCACTATGTCCTCTAAATACTGTTATACTCTTAATATGATGACATTATCACCAAAAGGCTATGGAATGAACCTACAACCTCCTTTCTGCAACTCCCTGAAAATAGGTTATAGGTGGGGTTGGGTCTCTTCTCCCAAGGAACAAGTGACGGGACAAGAGGAACCATCCTCAAATTGCATCAGGGGAAGTTTAGGTTGGACATAAGGAAAAATTTCCTCCCCACAAGGGCTGTTAAGGCCTGTCTCAGGCTGCCCAGAGCAGTGGTGGAGTCCCCATCTCTGGAGGGGTTTCAAATCCATGGAGATGTGGTGCTGAGGGATATGGTTTAGTGGTGACCTGTCAGTGCTGGGTTAACAGTTATACTCAGTGATCTTCAAGCTCTCTTCCAACCAAAACGATTCTATGATTCTAATCCAGGGGTCCTGGCACTTGATCATCTTGACCTCCCAAAACCCCCTGGGCCCAGAGCTGAGGGATGATGTAGATGACAGCGGTAGCCCTTGCCCTGTATGTCCATCTGGAGCTCTCCAGCCCCAGCACTCACCCTCTCCCAGGACTTTCCCCAGGCTGAGGGCATTTCTGTCCACAACAACATCCTGCAGCTTCTGCTGGAGCTCGCTGCTGATGCCCAGGTTGCCCACTGCAAAAGAGAGGAACAGCAGCTCAGGTCACGTCTGAGCTGCTGCAATATCCCTGCCAGCCTCCTAGCAAAGAGATAAAAAAATACACTTACATGTCAGTTCAACAGCTCTCCGGCAGTAGGACTTCTTGGCTGTGTAGTTCACTGCCAGCTCCGAGTTATTCCTGCTGAAAGCATTCCTGGTGGAGTAAAAACAGACCCTGCTTGAGCCCCATGTGTCTGCTTCTCCTCTGATGAGGTAACTGTTACTGCAGGGATGGGCAACTACCCATCAGGATAAGTAGTGATGGAAGAAATGCACATTGGCCCTCATCTTTTTCATTTCCCTCTGACTGGATCGATCACTTACAAGCTGAAGCAGTCACTGGATAAACAAGGCTGGTGTGTCCAGGAGTGAGTCACAAAAGGGTTTGGGGAGGAACTGGGATACTCATTTCCTACTCAAAGTTCAGTCTGTACTGGAAGAAATAAGATGCCCAGATCTACCACCTCCTAAAGCAATCTCTTCTCTTGCCTGGTGCATGACTCCAGCCTGTCAATGTTCTCTGGTAGCACCCGAAGCCACCAAGATCCTTTAGCCAAAAAAGACCCAAAGGGTGGTGATGAACACACTGATGGGTGATCTTTCCAGTATGGGGCCATGAAAGGGTCCATCTCTGGGAAACAAAACCACAGCAAATGCTTGAGAGCTCCCAGGGAGCATCTCAAGAAATGAATGCTACATCAGTTAGAAAAGGAAACCTTACACATTACTGGTTTCCAAACTGGGATGGTGGTAAGGCCACGAGAGGTCAGTGTAGGTGGGATTCCTTCATAAGCTCAATTAACTCCCTTACTGAAACAATGCTGCTCTTCTCTAGGCCACAGGGCACAGAATATTATTCCTATAAATGCTAAGCCACCCTCCCATATCAAGTTGCACAAGTTTACTTCCCTTTAAAAATGGGAATAATGAGCAAAAGGTGAACTGCTGAGCTAAGAACAGGAGGGGAAGTACACTTGCTGCAATAAAAATACTTAACCCTTCACCACAGGCACAAAACTCCTGCCATTTTTGGCAATAACATCAGTACTGGAGACAAAAAAACTTGTTCCCAAATCCATTTTGAGCTGGTGGCCACCCACCCTGCCTGCCCGCGCCCCAGGTGCTGCACCCTGCCAGGTTCAGGGCACCTCTGTCAGCTGCTTACCCATATTTCATTTCCACGCATCTTTTCTGGATGAGCACGGACAAGAGGAGGACCAGTCCAACAGCAACCGTCCCACAGATGAAGCCCAGAGCTATGACATAGGAGTCAGCATTCCCAGAGGCTGGCGAAGATGGGGCTGAGGTTATTAATCCTGAGGAAATATCCCATTAATGGAGCTGGCAGAAGAGTCACCCTGCAGCACCCTGGGATGCAAGGGACCATTTCCACAGAGCTGAAACTATAGCTGGTAAAGCCCAAAGGTCTACATGGGAGAAGAGGGCATGAAGAGTGCAGCCTGCATGTGAAGAACAAGTCCTTCTTTGCCACCAAAACATGTTTGAGGTCTCATATTCTTAGCCAATAGCCTGATTGAGGGGGAAAGTGTCTGAATGAGGGTGGAAGGACACCAAATGACCTTAGCTGTGCCTTGCATGCTTCCCCATCTTCCTCCCCTGCACCTAGACCTTACCACAGCCAGTACATCTCCTTACCATGGCCAGGGATGAAGACCTCCACTGGGCTGCTGAAAGGACCCACTCCCCCCTTGGTGATGGCAGCCACACGGACAGAGCAAGTGGCATTGGTAGCCACCACAGGTAGGATGGCCATGCTAGTATTCTGCTGGGTTTCAGCTGAGACGTTCTGCTGGAGAAAGGAAAGAAAGAAAAGACCAGGCTGGAGGACACAGAATGAGGGAAACTTGGAGATTTATTGAGAATTGTCCCCTTGTCAAATGCCTGCCTTGCTTTGTTTTTGGAAGCCCAGAGGAAATGCAGAAAAAAAAATCTATTTACGGAGAATAACACCCTGCCTGCCAGATGGAATCTGGAAAGGGGCTGAGCAACATTTCCCCTCCAAACCTCATGCCGCTGCTGCTCTCCACTTGTCAACAGCACTGAGACCAGCAGCCTGAGCTAGAAACTAGGCAGAAAAGTGAGCTCACAAGGGTGCATTTTAGGTGCTGATGGTAATGTGGTTTTGTCCCACCAGCCTTCACTGCAGTCAGCTTGACCAGCAGAAACTTGCACCCCTCTTTGTTGTCAGTCATGGATGCCTGCAGCTTGTGCTGGGCAGTCCCATGAGCCTCAGCAGCCACAGAGTCTCGGTGCTTGCTGAAGAGGATCTATCTCTGAATGCTTTCAGCCATAGCGCTCACAGCTTGATCATTCAAATGCCCTGCCATAGAAAGTAGATCTTAAGGCAGATATTTTCTGACTGTTTTTTGTGTTGAGCTAATAATATTTCAAAATTTAAGGGTGTGTTTCCTTGCCTGGTAGCACAGCCACACCCTCTGTCCATGGCACAGACATTTTTCTTTGGTCAAAACACAAGTGAGCCTTTTCCTGCTAACTCCTTGTTGTTTCCTGGTCTTCTTCAGCTGAGAAAGTGCCAGCTGCTTCTCTCCACTGAACTCCAGCTGCAAAACAGCTGCCTAGAAGTGTCCAAAACTTGTGGCTGGCAAAGTCTGTCTCCTTACCCCAGATGGACATCAAGCAGACAAGCAAAAACAGCCATAAAGGGGGGCTCAGTGGGCAAAGAGAAGGAAATCTGAGCTGCTCGGAGGTAAACTGTTTCTGTTTGCAGACATAAAAAAATTCCAGAAATGGATGAGAAATGTGCCATGGTGTGTCTGTGCCACTGGGCAACAGTGTGGGCCAGTACCTGCTGCTGCCTCCACTGCCTTACGCCTTGTGTTCACAGCTTCCTTCACAGAATCACACTCAAGAGCCTTACTCTACAGAAAAATGCATAAGGATCCTTTTGTGTAGCAAACAGCTCTACGGAGTCATCCGAGGACAGGGCCTAGATGACAGAGAGTGTGGAGAGCACGAGCGTGCTGGCAAAACAGTTGGCTGCTCTGGCAGGACAGAACTGCCAATGTTCATTGGGTTTTCTTATGAGTCTTGTGGTAGTTGAGGAATTTCTTCACATCCCAACCCTTGGCTTAAAGAAGAACTGTGGTTTAAAAAAAAAAAAACAAAACAACAAACCAACCTTTTTTTTTTTTTTTTTTTAATTTATTTTTAAAGTTTTGAAATTGATTGTGGAGAAAGTCTGCAGGTGGCCCTGCTGACACACAAATGACATCCTACCACCTTTACTATACTGGGGTGAAAAGTGCCATAAACCGATAGGTATTTTGGGGCATTTCATGTTTAGCCTGTCCAGGGCTAAAACTCAGAGATTATGTCTGAGAAACTAGAGCTCCACTCAAGAGCAAGCCTGTTGCTCTTGTGCTTCAGACTGTCTGTCCATCAGCTCAGGAGACCTTTAGGGACACATGGGAGAACTGGGAGCTGCACCAACCCATGGTGGTCTGCAAAAAGGTTACAGCACAGGCTCGAGCCTTTTAATTCTGTGACAGTCCTCAGGAAAAGCCATGATGGGCCCTGCCCTTAGTTGACTATGAGATGTGGTTTTGCCTTTGGTAAAACTTGGAGGCCAATGGAACAAATCATCAACAAACTCTCTGCTTCCTTTAGTCTGTGGAGAGCCAGGCTCCCTCCCACAGCCACTTCCCACCTGCACTCATGACCCACTGGAGGAGGGTTTTGAGCATTCTGAAGGCCAGCATTAATAAGAACACTTATCTACAAGGAAGCCAAGCAAAAATTGCACCCCATAAGCTCTTGACTGGGAAAACATAGAAAACAACAATAAACTCTCCTGGGGCTTAAAGAACGGGTCGTGTTTTTTCCTTTCTGTTTGAGTGACAACAAGTAAGTCAGCACTTATTTTTTCCACGCTAGTCACAAGACCATAATACTGTTTCCCTGAGTTCTTTTAGTCTGGATCTACACAAGCTTCTTTTTCAGGGGCAGAGAAAGGAGAACAGAAAATGCAGCACCCTACAAAAAGTAGGGTGTGAGTCACATTTTCCACACTGTGTTCAGGCCATCAGTGTCTCTCTGTCCTTTTAGCCCGGGACAGAGGAAACCAAACCACGGTTCAGAGGCAACAGCTGGACACATCTGCAGCTAGCCAGAGTCTCCCCAGCGCTCAGCAGAGCTGGAATGGGATGAATCAGGACTGCCTAAGAGGTCAGGCTAATCTCATCCTAGAGAATTCCCGAAAGCAACTTCCCAAATCCTGGGAAAAGCAAGGAATCTTGTGCCAGATTACTTAACCTGGCCTCAAAATGTTCCTTGAGCTATGCAACTCTGAGCCACAGGCTTGCAGGTTACTTTATGTAGAGAATATATCCCATCAGAGGGAAGAACAATTCAAAACCCAGGGAATTACTTCTCCCAAGCACATTATGATAGACTCCATGGCTGAAAGCACCAAGAGAGGCTGCCAAACCTTGACTGCCACTTCAAAGGCCATGACAAGGACTGTCAGCACCGGGAAGAGCATCTCACTCCTAGTTTAGAGCCACAAACCTCTTGCCTCCTTCAGGCAGAACTGCTTCTTCTCATTATTAATGACTTAGGGCATTAAAGGGAAGTGTTACCTAAACACTTGTAAGAGACCATTTTTTATTAAAGCAGCCCAGGTGAAAGCACAAGATAGTGGACAAATAAGCTCACAAAGAATATATGAAAGCACCAATACCAAAGTGGACATCCCTGATCAATACCAGCCAGGATTTTCTCTGTGCTTTAGCCATTCTTCCCAACTTCACCAGTGACTTACCAGTCCCTTGGAGTTCTGCCACCTGTACCAGATGTGGTAGCCCTGCAGTTCCCCGTGGATCCTCCCCAGAGGGGGCTTCACCCATCGGATCTCCACAGAGGAGCTAGACTCATTGAATGACACCGTGACATTCAGTGGTGGGGTGGTGGGAGCTGCAGTAAACAAAGAGTAAGAAGGTGAGGGGAGCTGTCTAGATGGGTACTGGGATGTGGTTAGCTGGTGGAAAATGAGCTGTAGCTCAACCAGATAGCACATGGTATTTCCTAGAGCCTTTAATATTTCCAGAAGGTTCATGGGTAAATTTCCTTTCCCAAATCGACAGATTGGAGATGTCCTGCCCCATAAGCAACCATGGCTCTAAAGCAGTGTCTTCATCCATAGAGTCCTGCACAAAGCACAGCTGTGTGAATGAGGCAGGGAAACCCTTTTCAATCTTCCCTACTAATTTCCTACCTCCCTCCGTGGTGCTGGCAGTTATCCAGGGGCTGAACTCCGACTGTCCAATTTCATTCCTGCAGGAAACACGGATGTTGTAGTCCGCCATGGGCTCCAGCTGCTGAATGGGATACATGTGGGGAGGCACCAAGGTGTCAAAGACCAGAAGTGAGATATTGCTTCGTGGAACAGCTTCTTCGACCTTAATTGAAAAATCAGGTCCACAAACGGGGATTAGTTAGCAGCAACCTGCAGGGTGAGACGCACATCTGTCAACAAGATCTGGAACCCTGCCTTGCATCTAAACACCAGCAGGGCCTTGGTGTTCTGTTGAGCACAAAGCTGATGACAGACATTTCACAAGCCTAGGGCGAGGGCTCTGATGCACACAGAAGAGAAAGGGTTACAATGGAGACACAGCATAGATGTGTGAAATTGCCATTGCTGAGGAATGGAGGGAAGAATGATTTGCTCTTTCTTGTGGCATGCAACCAAACAAGCACCCAACAAAATTATCAGGCAGTGAGTCCCACACAAACAAAGCAAAGACCATGAAAAATGCAATCCATCATTACACCACAGGACTTACAGCTATCAGATAGTCCAGGACTAATCACAGATCATTACATTTAGCAGCACAGATTAATGCAATATATTTAAAATAAGTCACTCTTTTTACACACATAATAATTACTCTCTCCCCCAAGGTATGGCTGTTGAGTATCATCACTAGATGCTTTGGGGGAGGTGAGAACCTGATAGCCCCTCTGAAAGCACCACCAGGAACAGTTGTTCTTGTGAACATTGAGCCCAGCTCAGCTATTTCAATCCTTAACTTGCCTTCTGGAGTAAATCCATCAGATTCAGGTGTTTGGTGTTTTTTTTTTAAATCAGGCTTTTTGCAAACTTAAACCAGTTTGAACTTGGCAGGTATAACAGCATCAGCTTCTCTTTTAAATGCCAGAATGATCAGAAACAAGTCCCTTAGTTAGTCAGCTACGTGACCCAAGTGAGGGGACCGTCAAAGGGGACAGAAGTGAAAAGGCTTAGTCAGAGCTGTGTTTTTGCCAGAAGCCATGTCTTATTTTCCAGCTCAAAAGGCTATTTCCTAATGACAGATCGTGAATGTTAAGTCATAGGAAATTCCTTGGCTCTCCACCCCACTTCCCAAGTTCCAGCTGGAAGGCAGCAGCGGATGTGGTGCTAATATTAGCTCTAGTACCTTTCCTCCCTGTAAATCCTTTCACTTTTACCTGGCTTCAAACATCACCTCTCTCCATGTGTTATCTTAGCCAAATTATGGGATAGTCACCATATTCACAAGAAGGCAAGTGATGGGCTTGAACTGGGACACCCAGCAATGTCACCACAAACTCCCCAGCCACCCACAGTGCAGGGCACCAGCTTCCTCTTTCAGAGCTTCTGGGAAGGTCCAACTCCCTTTTCCCAAACCAATATCCTAGTCAAATCCATGTGGTTCATGCCAACTGACACCAATTTTCACCCACCTTGGAGCATTGGCGTGAGGGGCAGCCTGGGTTATAGATGCTCACCTGGACACTGCAGCTGTTCAAAGAAGAAAACATGTCAAAGCCTGGCACCCAGGATATCATGATAGCATGGGCTGACCGGTTGAGGACGTGCACACTGGTGGGTGCAGATGGTATTCCTGCAGAAAAAAGCCAAGGGCAGTCAGCTGGAGGCCTGATCACAAACATGGCACATCAGACAGCTCCCAGGGTTGAGACCAACTGTGCGTGAACCCCTGGGTACTGCCCTGGCTACAGACACAGCATCATCCTCTATCAGTGGACAGGAAACCATAAAAAAAGTCATTTTCAGGACTGTTTTGACCATGTTCTGTATTTTGGAGCTCTCTGCACCGCTTGGAAGCAATGACATATTTTGGGGGACACATTCCTCACATTGCCAGAGTGGCTCCTGTCAGGAATTTCCACCATTTCCTATGGAAAAACAAGAGCAGCACCACCCCAGTTGTGAAGGAAGGAAAAGAGTGATGCAGTGCTTTCAAAACCTGCTCCAGGGCTGACACTTCTACAGTCAAATGTAGCAACACTGTTCTGGTGCTTCCTCCCATAGCAGCAATACTGAGATGACAGAACCATGCTGGCTGACCATGCTCCTATGTACACCCTACTTGATTTTAAACATAGGTTTAAAATCAGAAAAAAAAATAAAAAATAGGCATCCTAAACACATCTCCTTAATGATAGGACAAGAGGAAATGGCCTCAAGTTGCACCAGGGAGGCTTAGGTTGGACCTGAGGAACAATTTTTTCCTCACAAGGGCTGTCAAGGCCTGGCCCAGGCTGTCCAGGGCAGTTGTGGAGTCTCCATGATCCCTGGAGAGGTTACAAAGCTGTGGAGTTGTGGTACTGAGGGACATGGTTTAGTGGTGTGTTGCTTATCTGCCAGTTGCTGGAGGAGGAGAAAGAGTGAGGCATAGACGATTTTCTTCACCAAGATGCCAAGAAGCCTTTATTTATTAATTTACAGCTCTTTTTATACCCTTTTAACCTCAAGGTAATTGGACAAGAAGCCAACCACTCCCTGGGGTGATTGTCTGGGGTGCCACAGCACCCATAGTCAAAACATCTCTCTACTATTTTACAAACAGCTGCTACCAAGATCAGTGAGTCTTTGCAATCCCATGAGAAGAAAAATTCCAGGCAGTAGTTATTTTAGCATCCACAGTGGTGCTCTAGCAGTGCTGGGGTAACAGTTTGGCTCCATGATCTTAAGGATCTTTTCCAAACGAAATTATTCTATGATTCCTTTAGCTTGTGCAGAATTGATGCTGGGGAGGGTGGAGACCAGGATAGCTCCAGATTGAACATATGGTCAAAAGATGAAGAAAGCATCACATTGTCACTTACCTTTCACGTTGACCTGTGCTGGGTTGGATGCAGTAAGCCCTTTACTGTTGTGAGCCTCGCAGCTAAACAGCGTTGTTTCATCAAGACCTGCAGGGAGAAAAAACCAAGGACCTGTTCACCTGACCTGCCCCAAACACCCAGTCACACTAGTTCTCCACCTGCTCCTCCCAGAAAACCCTTGCAGCTTCATTTTGTTGCTTTAGATTTCCAGCAACACAGCAGGCCCTTTATTTCACATTCATCACTTCCCTCTATGCCACTTCCATGCTGAGTACCCAGGGGCAACCCCTGTGATCCAGCTCACCCATCTTCAATGCCATGCCCATGACTGTGCTGCTAGTGCAGGGCTTGACCCAGTGTGCAGGCAGGATTCTGTTCCCACTGCACCGTTGCACAACCTCCCAAGTAAGTGTTTGTTTGGCATTCAAAAAGGGAAAGGCAGAAAGCAGAAGAGCCCACCAACATGGCTGGGGTCAGATGACTTATTGCTGTATGAAGCTGTTTGCAGATTGCTCAAATCTCCCAGCTGATAATGGAGAACAACTGCTTTAGGGGCTGCTGGAAATACCCAAGTGCAGACAGCTTTGAGTTTCCCATGGGGTGTTTGGTGTAGAATCACAGTATAATTTTGATTGGAAGAAACCTTTAAGATTATCGAGTCCAACTGTTAAGCCAGCACCACTAAACCATGTCCCTCAGCACCAAATCTCCATGGATTTGAAATCCCTCTAGGGATGGGAACTCCACCACTGCCCTGGGCAGCGTGGGCCAGGCCTTGGCAGCCCTTGCAGGGAAGAAATTGTTCCTTGGGACAACCTAAACCTCCCCTGGCAGAACTTGAGGCCGTTTCCTCTTGTCCTGTCTCTTGTTCCTTGAGAGAAGAGACAGACCCCATTTGGCATCAGCATCCTGTCAGGGAGTTGTCAAGAGTGACAAGGTCTCCAGTGAGCCTCCTTTCCTCCAGGCTGAACAACCTTGAGTCTCTCAGCTGCTCCTCACAAGACTTGTGCTCTAGACCCTTCTCCAGCTATGTTTCCCTTTTCTGAACACACTTCAGCCCCTCCCAATTCTGGGAGTGAGGGGCCCAAAACTGAACTCAGGAATTGAGGGATGGTCTCCTCAGTACCCTGTCCAGAGGGACAACCCTTGCCCTACTCCTGCTGGCCACAGCAGTGTTGACACAAGCCAGGATGCTGGTGGCCTTCTTGGCCACCTGGGCACACACAATAGCCCATCTTCAGACAGTTGTTGACCAACACGCCTAGGTCCTTCTCCATTAGCCACTTTCCAGCCACTCCACCCCAAGCCTGGAGCTTAGGCTGTGTGACATGATCCCAGGCAAGGTCACCAGCAAGGTTTCACAGGGTTTTCATCTTGTGCAGAGGATTGTTTTTAAGGCACAGGGCTGTCACCCCTGGGCATGCTGCTTTCTGCTGCAGCACGCCAAAGGCCTCACCATAAGTGTTTGCTTGCACCAGCAACAGTGCACCCCAGTGCGATGGGGTGCCTGGAGGGGTCTCTTCAAATGATCCAATCTAGCATGTGCCAACTGGATGCAAGAACATGCAAGAAGAATGAGTCACTTCTTCCAGCTTTCACTGCCTCTTAAAGGCTGCCTCTGGATGCCAAGACAAGTCACTCATGTCTGCTAATTAACTAGTGGCCTTCTCCCCATGAGCAAATCAACTTTTGTTGCCTTTGCAGCAAAACCTCACTGGTTGTTACGTTACATGAAGGACTTTTCTCCCTGTGGTCCACCAGGCTGGCCTAGAGACATGCTGCAGGGTCCAACCTAAGGTCTTCCAGAGACATTAAGAGGGGTCCACCAGTAAAGAAGCCCATAAGACCAGCAGTGTACCTGCTGACATTACCACAGTCTAGGAGAAAAAATGCTTCTTGCTTAGGAAAGAGAGGTTTGAGTGTCCCCTCTCTTCTCTTCCTGTTAGCTACAGAGGTGTCCTAGCCTGCCATGGCCAAGATGCTGCTGGCCTCACCTGGCACAGTCAAGACTGATGGGGAGATGTGGGGTTTCTCATTGAGTTTGACATTGTTGCGAAACCAATAGATCTCCACAGGCTCTGGAGGGCCCACAGCTTGGCATGTGAGGTTGAAGGGACTATTCTTGGTGACATTCAGCTTCTCAGGCTGACGAACGAAGTGTGGGAGCCCTGCATGGACACAAGCAAAGAAGTAAAAGATTCATAGAGCTCAGCAATGCAGCCCTATCAAAACCCCTGCCAGGGGCTATGCCTAGCTCTGACAATAAGCCGCTTCCCAGCAAGGACTCCCTGTTCCTGGAGGACAGGTCCCAACTCCCAGATCATGGTCCCCAGGGCTGTCACTCAGCCAGGGCACAATGCTCCACATTTCTGGCATGTCCTCCCTGGCCCTCCTCCAGCTCACCTTCCAGCTGCACCAAGATTTGATCTGACACCACCTCTGTTCCAGAGATGTTGAGTTTGCAGACGTAGGAGCCATTATCAGAGCGCTGAGCGGCAAGGATGCTGCCAGAGAGAACGGAGAACATGTCAGGGCTTGGGCAGCAAGACCAGCCCTGCACACAGCTCCCACAGGAGGACATGATCACACTACCATTCTGGAGAAGGGTTTCAACCAGTACCAACCACCCCACAGTGCACACCGAGCAGAAGCTGAGCTTGTAAAGCCAGTCTTTGGGGACAAGGAGGACCCTGCCCATCCTCGTCCCAGGTCCAAGCCCCTGTAAGACTCTCAGCTTGCTCCCAGCTCTCCCTAGAAGCCAATATGGAGGGCATCCCTCCAGGTTACCTGAAGGTAGATGTCATCACCACCTCGTCCTCATCACGGATCTCAAAGTGGCTGGTGGCAATGTGGTCTAGCATGTGCAGCTCCCTCCCAACCTTCCACAGGGAAATGCTTGGTGTGTCTGGTCTGAGCAGATGCTGAGGCACTCTGATGGAGCAATTAAATGTGACATCTCTGTGCTCATTAATCACAATGCGTCGCACCATGGGGTTAAACTTGATCTGTCCTAGAGAGCTGGCTGAGGGCTCCTCCCAGGACTGCTCTGTGCTCAGGTGAGGCCAGCGACCAACAGCAGCCACACTTTGCTTGGGGCGGTGGGACTCTGCCAACAAGTATGGCCTTACACCTTGGTTTTGGTCAGCATCATCTGCAAGAAAAGACCTGGAGTTTGTCACCACCAAACAGTAAGTGCCTCCTGCTAGAACCCTACAAAACCCCACCATTCCCATTAATAATAAAAAACATTTAATTCACAGATGCTCCAAATATTCATAATCTCTGACACCCCTCGTAAGATCCCCAAGGAGGAAACTTGGACCTGGAGGCTGTCCCAAGACTATGTACCAGCAGCACTCTCCAAAAAAAACCCTTTTTAAAACAAATGGGAGCAGCCCAGGCTAAAGAAAGTGATCTGCCACTTCTCTTTGGCCAGGAGCTATTTCTGCTGCATCATACCCGTGGGACTGGAGTATAAAAGGATCTCTGAGCGGGAGGAATTTGGGACTTTACTCCAGTAAATCCCTTTCAGGGCCTCACCTCAAGCATTTTCAGCTGGGACAGAGAAAGAGTCCCCAGCAGGGATTTCTCCGATCTAGAGAAATATGCCACAAGTAGATGCTTTTACTAGACCATTTCCAAACTTCCTGAGGCTTTCAGAGGCAAACAGAAATCCCAAGCAGAGTGGCTGCTTTCAGCAAGCAAAGGCATTGTGGCAGAGAGGAATTTCAACATTTCTTTGCCTTTTCCAAAAAAAACCCCACAAAAACCCACTCAAACTATTCGAGATTTTAAAGGGAATGCTGCAGGTAGAAAGCACAACCTTTGTATTTCTGAGTTTGTTTTGAGGCACATCTGGTCCTCGAACATCAAACAAGTTTTTAAAGACACGTCGTTACTGCTGTGAGTAACAGTGCCTGAGCCTAGTTTGCTTTCTGGAGAGCCAAGAAACACAACCTCATTTTGAGGCTGGATATAACTGCTAAATTGCTCACTATTTTTAACCCTTGAGCACTGCTATTTCTAGTTGAGAAGGGCTTTTAAGTTCTGCCTGGTCTGGTGGCGCAGAGAAAACTCAAGGCTCTCGCTGGCTTTCACAAAAAAAAATGGGTTTATCTTTCAGAAAAAAAAAATAAACAACTCTGAGCTTTTCCAACCTGCTTCCTAAGCTCTGCCACCCCTACACAAACAAAAGCCACGTGACTGTTGCAAAACCAATTACTTGCCCGCCAGGTCACCAGCTCTCAAACGGCTCCAAAAAAAGATTTGTCGACCTCAAGCAAGCGACCCCAAATCCCCTTCCTGCTCTTCCTGGAGTGGGAGCCACTCACTCGCTGCCCACCACAATCCAACCTCAAACAGCTGCTCCATTTCAAAGCTTTCCAGCTCCCCCAGCAGGAATCTCTGGCTGGCTGTGGAGGACTTTGATGCTCCTGTTCATGCCTGCCCTTGGGATCATCCCTCTGGGATGATTTCTGCTCTCCCAGGCTGCCTCAGATTTAAGGCAAAGAGGATCTTTGCCTCATTTTCTAGCCTGATTAAGTGGGAAGAGGTGTTTGCTGGCCCAGGAATTAAATACTTTCCTTTCTGACTCACGGGACACCAGGAATTTTTCACATCCAGTGCTGCCTACGAGTACCATTGCCACCCCCATATCTTCAATCTGCCTTCGAAAGGATTTGCCCTGTGTAGCAGGACACCCCTTACCTGTGTGCAGTGTCACGCACTCAAGCTGGCTCCAGAAACCCATGGCGGAGCTGAGGAGCAGAAAACCTGCATGGGTGCCTGCCACGCTGGAGCAGGTCCCCTTGCTTGCTGCAGCTCAGCCCCAGGGAAAAGCTGGCATGGAAATAAATCCACTTTTAAGTTCAGCAGCTGCTTTCTTGAAACAGCTGAGATGGCAGCAAAACTGAAGGAAGGCTGCAGAAAACACCCATCTCTGCCAAAAAGCTCCTTACATCCCTGCATGTCTCGTTGTAGGAAGCAATTCACCTGGCGACACCAGCTTTCTGCTCGGGTGCTGGCTGAGGGTGTCTTCTCACCGGCAGAGCAGGAAGAAGGAAGAGTCCTAGAGATCGTACCAGCAGGTTTTCCACCTCCTCATCCCCCCAGAGCTCTTCCTAGGACCACACCTGGCTTCCAAAAAGACCCTTGGGGTTCTAACAGTATAAACCGGTGCAGGAGTCCTGGTGAAAGCCTGTTGAATTCCCCTCACTGCAGACTCCCCGTTACAAACTCAACACTTTTAACTCCACCCTGCCCAAACACTTGCATTCCTTCCTAAGCCTGGTCCCCACCCCAATTGCCACATCCCTCAGCACGGACCACAGACCTCCAGCAGAACCCATCCCGCAACCAAATGTCGGGTGACCCTGATGATAGCACATTTTAGGTACAAAACCTGTTTTTGCCTCTTTTTGGTGGTCACTGGAGCTGACAAAGCAGCAGACTGACAGCAGCAGCCCAAAGTGCATCCCTGTACCACAGGCCACAGTGTTTCCTAAGGATTTTCCCCAGTGTCAGTATGCTAACAGGATCAATCCCAGTCCTATCGAGCTTTTGCAGCTTTTGGTCCCTGCTTGTCATGGTGTCCTCAGGAAGCAGAGGTTTATCATAGGTGCACTGCCAAGGCACCTCTAAACCATGTCCCTCAGCACCACATCTCCATGGCTCTGAAACTCCTCTAGGGATGGGGAGTCCACCACTGCCTGGGCAGCCTGGGCCAGGACTTGACAACCCTAGAGGGGAAGAAATTGTTTCTCTGGTCCAACTCAAACCTCTCCTGGTGCAACTTGAGGCCAATTCCGCTTGTCCTGTCACTTGTTCCTTGGGAGAAGAGACAGACCCAACCTGGCTCCAACCTCCTTTCAGCACATCAGCAAAGTGCTGGTACACAGAGGCAGAGCTGCGTATCAGAACAGTAAACCCACTTTCTTCGGGGCTGGCACATCTGGTATATGTATATATGCTGATGCCAGAAACCCGGGGTGAAGTCACTCCTGAGCTTCCCCCCAAATTGGACTAAAGCTTTGCTGAGGTCTGCAGGATCGAGGAGCAGGAGCAGCGAGCGGGTGCCACTGGGGTGCCCATGCAACACCCCGCTCCCGCTGAACCGAAGTAGCCTCTGCAAGTAACGTGAATAACGTGAACAAACAGTCCTCCCCAGACCCCTCCACTGACACCTAAGCAGCTCCATCACCCCCGAGTCACCCTTGTCACCCGCACCCCGGGACTCCCCAGGACTCACCGGTCCCTCCACGGGACGGGCGCAGGGTCGCAAGCAGCACCCAGAGCAGCGCCCACCGCCCGCCGCCCATCGCCCCGTCACCAGACCCGCTCTGCTCCGCTCCTTTCGGCCCCGCCCCACCCCGGCCCGCCCCGCCTCTCGGGGGCGGGGAACAGGCAGCACCAACCGCACCAGGGCTGCGGGTAGCTTCTGCGCGGTCCACTCCCGCCGGCCCGGGAAGGTGCGACAAGCCGCGGTGGGATGCTGGGTGAAGTCCTATTGCTGGAGGGAAGAGCTGGTCTCTCAGCTGTCCACGGATGGACAACGTTCCCCCACCACTGCCAGGGCACCTCTAAACCCGAGACAGGCCTTGGCAACCCTTGTGAGGAATAACTTGTTCCTCAGGTCCAAAAGATGTTGAGGGTGGTACTTGTATGTTCTTAGGACCAGGTCTTCTCTCTTCCCACCCTCCTCTTCTTGCAGTGGCCCACACAGGTGGGAGCATGGCCTCTGCCTGAGGAAACAAGTACAGGACCTCATGTTGTAGGCTAGGAAGGGCATAGTGAGATGAAATCATCATTCCTTCTCATTTGCCTGGACCAGAACAGCAGGACAAGAGGGGACAGAGACAAAACCAAGCCACAGTGAGAAAAGGAGGCAGACCCAAGTGAAACCAACATGCAACACAAGCTTTTTGACATGAAACTGATGGCAGAAGAAGAAAACAAGGGAGTTTCTGGGTATTAAGAACCTGACCCAAATGCTGGCCATGCTTGAAAAAATTTGAGAACAAGCTGTAGTGAGGCCATGAGCATTTCCCCCACCACAAATGGGAAGGGACTGGCATTTGTGGAACCAGCAGCCAGAATCAATGGGACTCGGGGTCTTTTTCTGCTCCAGCCTTTCTATTCCCTGCATAGAAAAGTCTCTGCAACTATGACCCAAGCATAATGTCTGCTGTAGTCTTCCCAAAGCTTTGAAGTTAGGGAAAGAGATATCAGTTTTGTTCAATTACCACATCAGCATGTCATGGAAACAGAGATGTGGCAAGAAGACAGCTCTGAGTTGACACTGCTTATTTATAAAAAGAGCTGGGAAGGCTGTAAGAAAGAAAAAACCCTTACAAAATCCTCTCTGAAATATTTTCCAGTTGGGAAGAAAAAGTGCCTTAAGTTCACTGAAAAAAAAAAAAGATAACTTCTCTGATTTGCAAAGCTCCTTATTTGCTGCATATTCTCAGGCCTTATCAACAGGGATTGAATTTCTGCCCCCCTCGCTGCCCCACTCACTCCAGAGAAGCTTCTCCCATCTTGTAGTGATCAAAAGTGAAGGGCAAGTGCTTGTCACCAGAGGCCCGTCTTAAACTGGAGAGGAAAAATAGATTAAAGCTGCTGAAAAAAGACTAAAGCATCTTCAGTCTGATGTGTGGATACAGGAGAAGAAGCAGGGAGGGGAGAAACCAAAGGAGAAACTCTCGGGCGAGTATTGCGATGGGAACCTGAACCAGCTAAACCAGCAATGCTTGCTGCTCTCCAGGTGCTACAGAGCATCACGGGTGCATGAGGAGCCCAGAGATATCTTTATCTGCAACCACCTTTATTGCCATGGCCTTCTCCTACCTGGCTGAGATACTGACATCTTCAGCAGCTCCATGGGTACTCTCAGAAACCCCCCAGAGCATTAATCGAGAGCTTGAATTTGACCCTTTAGGGTTTTTTTTGCAGTTTCTTTTTAGGTCATCAATGCTGTTTCTTCAGAAGACTATTTGGAGACTTTGGAGACAACGCAACGTTTCTGAATTGGGCCTATTTAGCTGAAACGGTCTTTGGCAATCAGTCTTTGCACTGTTATGTGCTGAGATCCATCCTTTGCTATTTCTGTATTTTTATTCTCACTTTGATAAATCTCTCCTTGATTTCTGCTTCCTATTTGGGTCTTTTTTTTTTTTTTTTTTTTAGGGCCTCCTGTTCTTTTAAATACCAAACTCTTTCAGCAGCACATATTTAGCTGAAGGCAGACAGCCCCTTTATGTCAAATGTTATACCCCAGTCACAGGATAATGCTCATAAACAGTTTGCAGTTTGCTGGCTTTTCCCAGCAGGCTTCTTTCCTTTTCTGAGAAACTGATAGTGCTCATGTTACTGACTTGAACCAGGGATTCCCCAAACCACCAGCTGGAACTGCAGTTTCAAATGTTTTAAAATCTTCACCACCTTTTGCCTCCTATGATTTCTCATGTGAAAGTAATATATTGGGGAAAAAAAAAAAAGTAATAAATCATCCTTGTCAGAATGCACTTCCCTTCCAGTTCCCGTCAGCATGCTTCATACTGGTTTTGTGCTGTTATTGATGCCTGCCAGACAAGTTTTTGTGCTTCATGCCATAGACAGAAACTGTCTGTGATCTGTTGCCAGTAACAGCTCTTGTTTAGGTGAATGATGATAAAGGTGAGAGGTAAATGAAAGAGCTCATTTTGCAACGTACGAGTGGTTGACATCAGGACAATCTTGATTTCTGACAGCATGTCCGCATGCAGTGCCTGCGAGATGGCAGATGAACAGTGCAGTCAGTGCTGAGCTCATCGGTGAAGTTTGTTCTTCAAAAGAAAAAGAAAAAATCTAATTGTCCCACCCAGTTCTGGTAGATGAATACATCCCAGCACAAGCATGCCTTTGGAAAGAAATGGCTTACAATAAGGTAATACATTAATTCCACGCTGTGTAAATTTTCACACTTTAAAGCAGAAAGACATTGAAGCATCAGCTTAGAAGCTGTTAAAATCTAATGACTATTGGGTTAACGAGGGGTGAGATAGGTCTGAGTGATGCGGAAAGTTGCAATAGGGGATGGGAAAAGAACATGTCTGAGGTAGCAGTGTATACCCCCCAAAAAGGGTAATTTACCTGCTGCACAAAGCTGGTTGACAAAAGTTGAGATATTTATTTCAGGTGCTGGGCAATGTATCATAAATCTATCTCATTAGCTCAAATGGCAGTTTATATACAGTACAATATATATGCTTTGTTAAATGGTTTTTCATCACGCAAATCTTTGTACCTGTGATCCATCAATTACCTAATTCATTACACTATTCTCTAATCCATGATACTAAGGTGCTACATTTACATTGAAGTCCTGCTCCTAGAGATCTGTTTTTTTAGTAGTAAAATCACCACAGGTTACATAAGGACACATCATACTATGATCTTTGCCCAGATCTGTCTCTGGTTCATGTGAAGCAGCCATAAGGAGGCATTACCTGTAAAGGCTGACAATTTTACTGTCTCTAGAGACTGCTCTTAATTACTACAGCTTGTTCATGGTTATTTTAACCTTCGAGATCATTTAGTCTTAGTGGATCTTCCCTGGTTTCAGAGCAGTTTATTCTGTTATTCAGCCTGAACTCTGCCCTTTCTGACATAAACACTCGGCTGCTGAGAGCCTGAACCAGATACCACGAGTCTGCATTACAGATGGCTCTGATTACGCCTCGCCAAGGCGCACTTCTGAGGAGGTTTCTCCTCAGGAACGGCCGCTGAACGCTCCAGACGCTGCTCCAGGGCCTCCACCTTTCTCGACACACCACCCTTCCTCCCGGCGGCCCCCGCGCGACGCCGCGGGGCAGAGTGGGAGCCTCAAGATGGCGGCGCCCGTGTGAGGAGCCGATGCAAGTCCATGTGACAACCCCACACCCCACCCCCGCGGAGCAGATAGCCGGAGAGTCCGGTCGCGACGGGTTGTGCGCGTCCGTCCGTCCCTCCCGGAAATAATGAGGATATCGGGCCCCCATGTCGGACCACTCTGACGAGAGGGCGACGATGATTGCGGCCGGCGACCTGCAGGAGTTCGCCCCCCGGGGCCGTGAGCACTGCCGGCGCCACCCCAGCGCCCTCACTCTCCAGCTCCGGAGGCTGCAGCCGGCTTCCGAGCTCTGCTCTTCTGACGGGGCCGCCGGCCTGGTTGGGTCTCTCCGGGAGGTCACCATCCACGAGAGGCAGCGGGTACGAGGCCTGGGCCTAGGCATGGCTCTCCTGCTTCCCAAAGAAACTGACCCAGCCGAGCCGGTGACCGGCTATTGCGGTCACAAGAGAAGGGCTTTGAAGTCTTCCTCTTAAAAAAAATCTCGCTTTTTCAGGAAAGTTGGCAGTTGAGAAAAGGCATAAGTGATGCTGGGGAAGAGGTGGACTACGATGAAGAGCTGTATGTGGCCAGCAATATGGTCATATGGAGCAAAGGAAGTAAAAACCAAGTGTCTACCGTTTATAAGGCATTCACTGTTGACAGCCCTGTTCTGCAGGTATGAAAATGAGGAGAAGCAGTGACTGAATTAGCTAAAAAAACCACAATGCCCAGACTGTTTTCAGGTGTTCTGAGGTGGAATTTTTTTGTGAAGATGAGGTTCTGTAGTACCATTGTCTTGTTCCTCAGAAATATTTATACTGTGTTTGGTCTTTCAGGCCTTATGGTGTGACTTCACTGTACTCCAGGAGAAATCTGAAAAAGCTGAGGGTAAGTTTTTTTTGCTGAAATATCAAGCACATGCTTTGAGTTATTCTCCTTTGGTGTGATTTAATCATCATGACTTACCATGGTAACCCCACCCCCCCTCCTCTGAGCCTTTGAGTTTACTTTTGTATATAGAAAACGTCTAAGGAAGGATAGAAATTTCACTGTGTTTTTGGTTGTGTTTTGGTTGTTTGTTTTTGTTGGTTGATTGTTGGGTTTTGGTTTGTTTTTTGTTTTTCCCCCACAGTTCCAGGCAGCAATGAAATAGTAGAGAAATGTATCTGCATATTGCAGAATTCCTGTATAAATGTGCATAGCATAGAGGGAAAGGATTACATCGCTGCTTTACCTTTTCAGGTGAGTTCTATTCTTCTCTTTTTGTCGAAAAATGAGCTTGTTACCCAGTAACATGTTGTGTCTGTGTTAGGGAGGGGTGCATAAAATACTGCAGCTGGTGGCGTTGTCACTTGATTTTGTTCTTTTTTTTTTTATTTGTCATTTTTTTACAGGTTGCAAATGTCTGGCCAACAAAATACGGTTTGTTGTTTGAGCGCAGCAGCTCTTCACATGAGGTCCCTCCAAGCCCACCCAGGTTTGTAATGTGGTTGTAATTGTGTGTTCATGACAAGGACAGGTGAAGCCTCAGGAATAGCAGAAAGGGACCGAATACTGATAATTCATGATACTCCTCTGATGTTGGCTTGTTTTAAGAACCATTTGGGAGGAGTGAGCCTAGGAATAGGGTATGAGAGGCATTATATGAGTGTTACCAGACTGATTTCACTAAGCTTTGTCCTGGGAATTGGTTCCAGGCTGTCGTGGATAACTGGGCTATTCAATGAGGGTTTGTCATTGTGACATATCTCAGCTGCAGGATGCTTTAAATGTCTGGAGCATCCTGTTCCAGCTTTGGTGAGGATCATAGACTCTGTGGCTTGGCGAACAGATGAGAAGCAGATGGCTGCTTGTTTGGGGTTTGTGGAGCCTAAACTCTTAAGCTGAGTGAGCTCAGAGCTTTCTCCTTTACCTACTCCTCCAAAGTCTGCTGGTGCCAGCTCTGTTTGTGAGGGTCACCCAAAGTCTGTTGTGTGGCCACCCAGTGGGGTTGTTCTCAAGGGCTCTGAGATGTAAACTAAAACCTAATCATCCCGTTTGATTCACCAGCCTTTGTCTGGCTTTACTCCCAAAAAGCTTCTGTGAAGTGAATAAGTGTGTCTGCTATAGGTTTCAGGCTCTGTTTTGTTAATGTCTGAGAAGCTGTTTTGACATCATAGCATGTGTACCAGCTACAAGAGAGGACATGCACTGCTTTTGGTTTTAGAACATGCTTGCTTTGGTTTTTCCCTAGAGAACCTTTGCCCACGATGTTCAGCATGCTGCACCCCCTAGATGAGATAACACCACTCATTTGTAAGTCTGGAGGTAGGTTTGTGTCTTTAACATATCGCTTGGAGTCCATTAGTCTGGCATCGAATGCTTAAGGAGTTGCTTGAGCATTTTCTGTATTACAAAATTTGCAACTAATCACTCTGGTAAGAATTGAGAAGTTTTAGCTGCTGTGTGATTAGTGAAGCTGTTCAGGAAAGAAACAGATTGCAGAAGAAAGGGTGTGAGCAATGCTGGCTGCAGAGATGATCCTTTCACCCTAACCAGAGTTAATTCTTTAGCAGGTGTGTTTGGCACTGCCAGAGTGCAGTACGTTGCTGACTACACCTTGAGAATCGTCTTCCTCAGTGCTGAGCCTTCCATCATGATGACCTATGACACCGTGCAGAGTTTACACACCGTCTGGGCTCTTCGGAGAGTAAAGCTGGAGGTACAAACTCATTGTCAGCTAAGTATGATCAAAAATCTGTGTGTGTGTTTATGGGCCCTTATGGCCGTGTGTGTTACAAATACCTGGTATTTGATTTATTATTGAGTAGGAGGCTTTTTGGTGTGGTTGTTTGGGTTTTTCTTAAGTTTTTCACATATTTGCCAGTGCCACAGCCAGGGAGATCACACGCTGGTTATGGTCTTGAAATGTATTGTGCTTCTTGTGATATTCCTTACTTTGTAGCAGGAGGTTTGGATGCTAAGTGTTGTGTCCTGTAAGAAAAGTGACAAACAGTTCATTGCCCAGAAAACCTCAGGAGTCGTTTCTGTGGCTCTGAGGGCGTCACAGTTGTCAGGAATAACTTCTTAGACTGAGCACCTACCTAGGCATTGATTGATTGTTTTGGTTTTTTTTAACACCTAACTGCTGAATGAAGCCATTGTGGGGCATTCCTTCCCGGCTGCTACTGCTTGTGTGCCATTTGCACACAGACAGCTCTGTTTCCTCTCCCAGGAACAGAACGCGGTGCTGAAGATCTCAGAGCAGATGGGCACACCGCAGCACATGGCCACTAGCAGCTCTTTGACTGCTCATCTCCGAAGCTTCTCCAAAGCTGACTCTCCGGTGGGCTCCCCTTTCCAGAACTACTCGTCTGTCCACAGCCAGAGCCGATCACTGTCCTCACCCAGCATGCAGTCCCGCTCGCCATCCATCTCTAACATGGCTGCCTTGAGGTGGGTGTGGAACATGATGCATGGGCAGATAATACCTAAGAGTATGAGCTATGGGATAGGATGGACTTCCCAAATGTTTTCCACTCCCAGGGTGTGTTGCTAAAGGAAACATTACTGAACCAGATGTTGCTTTCAGGTGGTTTTGGTTTTAGAGTCTCTACCAGCATGTGATTGTGTATCTGATCTTGAAATCCAATTTTCAGTAGTGTCTCCTCCCTTTGCTTGCAGCCGCTCTCACTCCCCAGCCCTGGGAGTGCATTCTTTTTCTGGAGTGCAGAGGTTCAACTTCTCCAGTAGTGCTCAGTCCCCAAAGAGGCACAGCATCACCCATTCAGCCAACAGCACCTGTAGTGATTCCTTCCTTGGACCAGAAACAGAACCAATTGTTCCTGAGCTGTGTATAGATCATCTGTGGACAGAAACAGTCACAAACACAAGGTTAGGTGTTCATGTTGGGGTGTGAGAAGTTCTGGATTTTCATTGAGGAGAGGGAAATATTGTTTTAGTGCAGGCTTTCTGTGGATGGCATTGCCTTAAAATAAATCTGTGGGCTTCCTATTTCTTTTGGAAAATGTCGCTCACTAAGTGTGCAGCTTCCTTGAAAAAGAGAATTGAGTGCTTGGAACAGTTTTACTTGCTGTGTGATCTCTAGCCCTCTGAGATGAGGAAGGTGTAATGAGATCTCTAAAGCCAAATAGGATAGTTCCTTGGGGGCTTTTTTTAATCTTTTAAGGGGAATATCTCTGTGTTACCATCAAAAGGGGAAAATAAAGCATAAAACATAAGATTATCAGGAGAACAAAGCCAAATAGTGTGTGCTCTTTGTATCAAGGAATAGGGGATATGGAGATGGAAGTGCTAGAAAATCAGTCTCAAGAGTAATGAGCGAAACTGAGACTGGCACATTCTGGCAACTTGATGTACCAATTCCAGTGTGCACCAGTCCTGCAGCTTGTGGACCCTGGTTTACTTTGTTCAAGTTTGTGTAGTAGCCTGATGATCCTTGTATCTCTTCCACAGAGAGAAGAATTCCCAAGCGTCTAAGGTGTTTATTACCACTGACCTTTGTGGGCAGAAGTTCTTGTGCTTTTTAGTGGAATCCCAGCTCCAGCTGCGGTGAGCATCCCTGTCCTGGGGACAGGTGAACAATGGGGAGCACGCTAAAAATTGCCAACTAGATGCAGGTTTTAACATACTTTTTCTCCCAGCTAGTGGGATCTGTTATGACAACAGGTGCTGCATCACTGGTTCTCATATGACTTGTCTTTAACCATGGTGACATAGATGGTTTGAGCTGTTAAATGAAACTGAAGTTGCAAGAGCACATTCAGTGTGATTTGAATTATATTTATCTTCATATTTAGAAAGGGAGTTTTAATTAGACTAGCAGAGTAAAAATAAATTGACTAGCAGGGCAAAGGAAGGAACTAGGTATACCCTGATGAAAAATGCACCATACAACACTGCCTTACTTTTGTCTTTTTTTTTTTTTTTTTTTTTTTTTTTCCTGTAACAACAGGAAGGACTTTCCTTTCATGTGTCCTGTTCTCTCACATCTCTAGGTGTGTAAAATTTCAAGAGAGCAACGATAAGTCGCAGCTGATCTTTGGTTCTGTTACCAATATTCAAGCAAAGGATGCAGCTCCTGTGCAGGTACCTGACTCTGCATTGGTGATTAACTGTGGAGCATCCTGATGGGTCATTTGCATTGTCCAACTGTTTTCAGTACAAGAAATTGAACATTCTGCTTGATTTTTACAGGGTATTGATATGCTGCTGGTTCTGGAAGGCAGTGGAAATCTAGTGCTTTATTCTGGAGTGGTTCGGGTAAGGAACAGTTTTCCTGTGCCCATATAATTGTTTCCAAAGAAAGAAAACTTCAAAAATATGGAAAACAATAATTGTTTCTGAACAAAAAAAGTTTTCACATTTCTCTGTAGTATGCCAGATAGTTTTAGGTGTCACATTATTTTGCTTTGCAACTGGCTGTTGTTAGGATGGATGTGCTTCATCCAAAATAATGAAAGCTTTTCTAGAGGTGCTCTGTGTATGTGTGCAGAACATTGGACACTGCTAGTTGTATGTGTGGGTAAGGATTGTTTGAAGTAACCTTTATTCACCTTTTCAGAGACTTTAAAGTACACAGTAACCTTTCTGAAAGCTTTTTCTTTACGACATTAACATTAATGTCTGTGTATATGGAAGCATGGGTGTGAAAACCCAACTGTTTGTTTTCATCTCTGTTGTTCACAAAAAGGTGGGGAAGGTTTTTATTCCTGGGCTGCCTGCTCCATCCCTGACAATGTCCAACCAAATGCCTCGGCCAAGCACTCCTTTGGACAGTGTCAGCACTCCATCTAAGCCTCTGAACAAGCACCTGGGGCCCCTTGAAGAGGTAAGAAAGGAAGTCCTGCCTCAGAAAGAGTTAGTTGTAACAGCTTCTACTGATTGAACCATTTTTAACTAAAGATATGTCATGAAGCTAAATCTTTTCTTTTTCTTTCTTAAATCCCCTGAATAAACAGAAGGTCAGTTTAGTGCTGCCCTAATTATTTATGATTTCTGTAAAACCTCTGAGGCACAGATTGGAAAGATTTGTAGTTGTTTTCAAAATACTTCTTAGTACATTAAAAAGGGCAATTTTAGCTGCCCTTTGCTCAAAGCCTCTTATTTCAACCATTCTAGGCAATCTTTTTACCACTTTTCAGGGTGTGCTTTTGTCACCAGTTCCAGAGCTAAGGGATTCTTCCAAGCTTTACGACTCAACCTGCGTTGAAGACTGTACTTTCCAGCAACTTGGGACGTACATTCATGCTCTAAGAGATCCTGTCCACAACAGAGTAACTTTGGTAGGTATCCTGGAATTTGAGTTAATGCTTTGTTAGCAAAGCAAGGGTCAGGTTTCCTTCTGCTGCATAGTGAGACACGGCTAACATCTCCCAGTCAATGGCAAAATACCACACTACGTTTTTCTCTCTGTAGAATACTCTAGAAGTGACATAATTAGATTCCCTGCAGTGATTCAGCTCAAAGTCCATTTTGAGGGTTCCATGGAACTGGCACTGGAGGTTGTAAACTTTTAGTGTAGCAAATAGAATTAGGAATATGCTAAATACATAAATGATACATAAGAGATACTGAGTTCTGAGGTGGTATAAAAGGATCCTGGCTTTACTTTATCCTGTCATCATTTGTTTCTTAGTTTTTAATTTATTTTTTTTTTTTCAGGAACTCAGCAATAATACAATGATCCGAATTACAATTCCTGAAATGGCCACTTCAGAACTAGGTATGATCCAGAATCCAGTGCATGAAATAAGTTCCTTAATTTCTGATAGTTCATTTTTAAAGTAGTTTATGCACAGCTCAGACTGGTAATGATTTGGTACCACATAGTCCAAGCTCTGTTAACTTAACCTTCTAGAGCTGCTACCATTTATTTAGGTGTGCTATATTGATTTCAGTGCTTCATCTGCTTTTAGAACTTCCTTTGTTCTTCAGATTTGTTTGCTGTCTATAATTGTGCACATTCTTGCTTGAGGAAGGGCTGAGATGCTAGTTCAGACACAAGCTCGTTTCAGCAAGGAACAAAAAGGGTTTTTTTTTTCCCTTTGGTGGTGAATTAGAGAGGCTGTGCTTAACCTGAACTAAAAGAATAGTCATTGGAGGCTGTGTCACCTGGCTTTTACTGAAAGACTTGCCAGACAGATAAAAGTAGGTCCAGTAAAAAGACCTGTAGAGAGTTATGGCATGGATTGGAAGTAATACCAGAAGGTAAGATGGAAAATACTCTTTTTTTAATTGTTTTTTTAACAGTAAAAAGGTGCCTGCAAGGGGTCAAAGCTACCCTGCCCAAGGAGATCGCAGTACAGATGCTTATCAAGTGGTACAATGCTTACAATGCTCCAGGAGGACCAAGCTATCACTCCGAGTGGAATTTGTTTGTAACATGTCTCATGAATATGATGGGTTACAATACGGAGAGACTCTCCTGGACACATAACGTAAGCTCATGTGTTTGTTTTCTGATCTGGTGTTAGCACTGCTGATAATTCTTCAAAATTATTAGATACTGAGTTCTCTCAGAAATAGATTGTGCCTTGTCTTAAATAACAAGACGCCATTGAGCCCATTCTATACTGGTAAATTCCAGGTATACATTTTATCCTGTGTTTATTATGAAAAATATTTATCATCTACTTACCACCTTGGTCAAATAAAAATGCATTCAGAAGATTTCACTGTTTCTTGATGAACATTGATGTATATTTGTATATGTGTATATATTGTAAGTAAGCAAAGAAAAAATAATGTCATGAGATGCATGCTTAGTTGGAATTTAGATATTAAAATGGTTGATTCATATGTGCCAACCATGGGAGTTTCAACAGTGAGTTACTTTGGACATTTTCTTTCCTGCAGCTTGATTTTGAAGGATCACTGTCACCAGTTATTGCTCCGAAGAAGGCTAGGCCATCAGAAACAGGGTCAGATGAAGTAAGAAGTTGTTTGGTTTTTTTTTTTAACAAAGTAGAGCCTTGGTGGTGTGTTGGTTGGTTGGTTTGGTTGGTTTTGATGTTTTGTTTGGTTTTTCTTTTTTTTAAAGCAGACTAGAGGAAACACTCTCTTTGAGTATTGCATTTCTTGTTTGGTCTAGGACTGGGAATACCTCTTGAGCTCTGATTACCATCGGAATTTTGAGTCTCATCCTGTTGCCAAAGCTTTGCGCTTGGACCCTCTGGAAGTTTTGTCTCCAAAGGATGACTTTTCACAGAGCCTTAATTTGGATTCCTCAACCCTACTTTTCACCCACATTCCTGCCATTTTCTTTGTTCTTCATCTCATCTACGAGGAGCTCAAACTGAACAGTCTCATGGGAGAAGGAATTCGTTCACTCGTTGTTCTTCTGGTCCAGCTGGCCAGGTAGGCCTATGGCAAATGGCAGATATTGTATATCATGCAGTGCCTCTTGATCATGGGTGTGTATTTTTCTTTTTATGGGAAATTTGGTGATTGCCCAAAGTCAAGCAGGCTTTACATGTATTTGAAGAAATGAATGAATATCTAAAAACTTACTTTGCTTAAAGATCTTGTCCGAAGCAAATGTCTTAGATGGTTTAAAAGGCCCAGGAACATCTCCCTGAGCTACATTTGCTGTTTCTATCAAATTTCTACCAAATCTCTTTCATTCTAGGGACTTAAAACTTGAAGCTTATATAGATTATTACTACAGAGACTATCCAGCTCTTGTCAAAAACTCCCGACAGACTTGCATAATCGATCAAGGTGAGTTACAGGCTTTGCAAAGCTGGATGTTCAGTAATAATCACATGCAAATTGTCTCTAATACTACTGTGTTGGTAACCATTCCCTTTAAAGCTGGTCAGTCCCTAACCCCAGTATGCAAAACTGTGCTGATGATGCAGAGGTTACCTTGTTCCTTTGCTTTTTATAGTCTCCTGAGGCAACTGGAGCAAAATTAGCCTAATATAGGCAGGAGTGCCTCATGGGACACTCCTCAGAATGAGGACTTGGGAGGGAATGGTTTCCTCTTGGCAAAGTTCCATCTCAAGCTCTCTGAGAAATCTTAGCAGGCAGCTTGGGAAAGCTGTTTGGGAGATGAGCCTCTCTAGGGGAAAGCATCTTTAGCCTGTCAGACTCTCAAGTGCATAGTTTATAAAAATGCAAATCAGAGCTAAAACCAGAAATCTTGAAGTTAAAATGAGACATATATTGTCTGTGCACCTATTTAGTGTCATACCAGCTGTAATTTTCTAGTCGTGTAGGAAAAACTGTTTCTTCTGACCAAAAAGAATAATCTTAAGCATTGTTTAGGCTTTGCTGCTCCTGTCTGTGGACAGGGAATGCAGAGAAGTTGTAGTTCTGTTGTCCTCCCATTTCAGCAATTTGACACTGTTGAATTACAAGCCTGCTTCAGCGAGGTTTTTGAGAATTACTTAACTTTTCTTCACTGTGGGCTGAGATATTCTTTGTTGGTGAAAGACAGGACAGTGTCTCAAGTTTTCATGCCCGTCTATATACCTCCATCTACCAGGAGGGAGAGATGATCTCTAATTAATTTTCTTGTGAAACAACAAAAATTATTTGGGGGATAGTGGGGAGTTATTGTGCATTTGCCCTGACCTATGTGTTGTTGCTGTTGATGTGATTAAGTCCAAACAGGTTTCATGCACTACCCCTCATTTTTTTCTACTGAGCCTCCAAGTATATTTCAGTGGCTGAGTTCCTGCCTGAAGGGAAAAGGAATGCAGCCTTATCCTTACTTACCAGAAATCTGTGAAAGGAGCAAACTGGTAGTACTGGTACGTACTTTTACCAAAAGGATATGTTCTATTTTGTCAGCACAGCAGCCAGGGCTTGCCCAGCTGCTTAATATCCTATGAGTGAAGCATCTCCAGTGAGAGTTTAATCGCAGTGGGGTCATGCTTGGAGGGT
Source organism: Corythornis vintsioides (assembly GCA_025447755.1). Taxonomy (NCBI): domain Eukaryota; kingdom Metazoa; phylum Chordata; class Aves; order Coraciiformes; family Alcedinidae; genus Corythornis; species Corythornis vintsioides. Next base: position 57,295 of record JAOEGS010010669.1, read on the forward strand.
GCTTAAGCCTGTGATAAATCACTCTACTGTTGCCATACAGTTTGGAGACTGCAGCGCATCTAATTGTTGCTCTTCTGTACTAAGCAGAACACTTGTCTGCATTAAATCCTCTTGAGTATCCCTGTGCAGTGTCAGCCTCTCCACAGGGAGAGTAATATGTATTTAACAGAGAGGAAATTCCCCTAAGTCCCCTTTTTTATTACTTCAACGTTACTGAAGGGTGTGGATGGGTTTTAGCAGGTGAGAGGAGGTATCTGAGGTTGGGAAGGGAGCTTGCGAGTAGCCTGTGCTTCATTGCCTGTGGGTTTTTTTGTGGTTTACAGTCGTGTCATGTGCATAGTAATAATGTAACTCAAATATATTTTGTGAGTGAGAATTTCCCAGCTTTCTTCTTGGTCATGTACCAACATAAATATCTAGTCGCATGAGTGGTTATAAGCGCTGATATTATCTTCTGGTCAGCTCCCCTCGCTTATTCACAAAGCAATTATGGAGAAAACCAGTATGGGGTTTAGAGCAGAGGTGTTGAGCCTGAGCGTGCTGATGCATTCCCTTCATATTTGTCCTTGCACTTAGGTTCTGAGGAGCTGTAGCCTTTCTCTTGGGCTATCATCTGTGTCTGTCCAGCCAGCTCTGTCTGTCCTGCTACCTGTGTGATTTGCCACATGTGGAGGTCAGAGTTGTCATGTCGGCTGCACTGCTTGCTGGAAGATATTAATGACTTTTCACTCAGAGCCTTCAAAAAGTAGCTGGTATTCAAGATGTGAAGGAAACAGTAAAAAAAAAAATTACATCTGTAGAGGATCTGTGTGTTTTGCAAGGGAAATTCAATGAAATGTGAGAGACATGGGAAAGATGACTAGGAATGCATTGTGTTTATAAGACATTTTTACTTTTGAAAAAATTATTAGGGAAAACTTAGTAAATTGTTTCAGGATGTATTTTTTCCAAACTTCAAGATAGAAATTCAAAGCATAAAAGTTTGTTCCTTGCTTCAGCTGTTTCAATCTCCTTTTACTATCAGTGTTTTCACTCTTGAGTTGCTATTTTCTGCCTGTTTCATAGGCAATTAGCCGCACACTAAGTGACTTTGTCTTATAATGTGTCTCTCTTACCCAGAGCATGGCTCTTTACATACTTGGTGATGAGAGTGCCGTATCTAATGAAGCCTCCCATTATTTGTACAAGATTACATCAGGTAATGATGCTTTGATGCCATCATGGTATCTCCTCATGGCTCATGCTTGGTTTGTGCTGTCCTTTTGCTCACAGAACATGGAAGTGAAGTAACGTGGCCTTATCTTTTCTAGGGCAACGGAAACCGCAAATAGAACAGGAAAGCAATCGGTATGGGGTTGGTTTGTTTAGTATTATTTTAAACTCTTGAGTTTTTGATTTTGACTTTTGGATTTACTTTTGTTGGCTACTCCTTTGTTTTACAGATGCAGTTTCAGACACAGCACATCTGTTTCCAGCCTGGCTGAAAAGTTAGTTATTTGGATGACTACTGTTGGTAAGAGCAGCTTTTATCATGGAGCAAAACAGCAACAATCATAAGTAATAATCTTGTGCTTACATAAGATGAAATATACATATCTAGTTAGATTTTTTTGCTTGTTAATTTTCAGGTTTCACCTTAAGAGATCTGGAGTCTCTCCCCTTTGGCGTGGCTCTCCCTATTAGAGATGCAATCTATTACTGCCGGGAGCAGCCTGCCTCAGACTGGCCAGAAGCAGTTTGTCTCTTGATTGGGCGCCAGGATCTGTCCAAACAGGCATGTGAAGGGAGCCTGCAAAAGGGCAAATCTGTGAGTATGGCCGTAAATGGATTTCCCATCGGGCAGACTGTTTTGTTCAGAAACTTCCTTGATGCTCATGGCATCAGAAGATGCAGAATTCATGATTGAGGATAACACAGGGTTTACACACTCGTAAAGGTTTCAGTCTAAAAACCAGCATCCAGCACATAGCTTTGGAAACTGTCAATAAAGCAGATTTTAAAATTGAGACATGGTGATTAGATGTTTTTCCTATAGGGGTATTTGATGGCCTCCAAGTCCTCCTCCTCTCCAGAATATCTGTGTCTTTGAGAGGTTTTGTTGCTCTGTTCAGAGATTGCCATCAAAACAGCAGCAGCACAGGGAAGCGGGTGTTTGTTGCTATGGCTCCTTCTTGGGTTGGTGTGGCTGGCACCTCCCTCTCCTCTGGAAAACTTGCTTTCCAAAATACACTTCTGGTATTTTTTCTCAAAACAACTTTGGTTATTTGCTATCTCAAGTACATCTTAGTCAAGATCCTTTTTGCTGTTTTAGCTGTAGAAGTAGTATTAATTATTGCAGTTTATATAACAGAGGCTTCATGGCAAACTATATATCACAAAAGTTAATTAATTTAGCAGAAAAGTAAACCAACTGCTTGTTCAAATCCTGTGTGCCACCGCTCATTAAAAAATCCATTTTCTGCTGGTGAGGTTTTGCCCAACCATAACAGTACTGAATCTTAAAATTATGATACATGTGATTTTTATCACTTCTATTCGAGGCATTGTTACAAAGTATGTTACCTGAAAAAGATAGTGATCTTCAAACACCAAATTGTTTGTCATTTCTCAGGAGGGGCTGGGTGGAGTTTCCCGTTTCAAAACGGATGCTGGCTGTATGGGTGGTGCAGTTCTGTATTGAGATTTAGTGCATGTTTATCAGAAGAAATAGGTTTTTCATTCCAGCTGTTCGTTTACTGTTGTAATGTGCTATCAGTGAGCCTTAAGAAGACCCTGTGTTCAGTCTAATTTGTGCTTGCTGAAATTCTGAAGTATAAAACAGGAAAAATGACTGGTTTAGAGAGAGGTATGTAGGTTTTTGTTCCTGGATTTATCACATCAATATTTGTCATAATTTACCTTGTTATTTTTCAAATGAATAATCTGTGAAAGATGGGAAGGAAGGAGAGGAATATGTTGGCCCACCATATTCCTGTTCGGTGTCCAGTTTATTTTGTCAGGCCATAATGAAACTATGTCCTGCAAGAAAGAAAGCTTTGGTAGTTTTCTGATTGCATAGCTCCCATGTGGAAGTTCAAAATCCTTTGGTGAAACCTGGGTTGTCTGATGGCAACAAATATTTAGAATTTACTGCCATGTGGGCTGTTTATTTTAATAGGTAGCTTGGTTTTTCCAAGGTTATTCTGAGGGGGAATCCAAATTACAGCTCTGATTGGAAGAACATCAATGATCGTATAAATAACGTGGGTTTGTGAACAGAATCTGCAGAACAGCAGTGCTGATTGGCTAGAGGGTCACTTTTAAAATCGGGGGGCTGTGTCTCTGCCTTTTAGGGCTTAACCTTCTTTATTATATACATCAGAAATGCTCATCTAGGTGCCTGTTTTTCACTGCTGAGCTTGAAGGAAGAAAAGGAAAAACGTTTGTTTTCATAGCTGTCATTGTTCACTGTGTAGGCAGGGAGGGGAAAGCCCTTTCCTACTACTGCTCTGAAACAAAGAGTTTTGAAAGGTTACTATTATATGTCACCTCTATGAGCTTCTCAGTCCTTGCTCAGCAGCCTTCACTACACCTTTGACATATTTTTGAGGTGTCATCCCCTCTTCTTTCAATATTTCTCAGATGTGCAAAAATAATTTATCATGGTGTTCAGGAGCATCAGTCTGTTCTATTTACAAATGCATCTTGGCTCAGGGAACTGTGCTGAGCACATCCAGGTTTCAGTGCTGCAATTTACTGGCTTTCTGACCATAATCAGCTACCAGAAACGCCTTCTCTCCTTTCTTTCCCCCTTGCAGTCTGTGGGCCCAGTGCTGTCCTCTGATATTCCCTCTGGAACTGAATTGGAAGAGGATGAGGATGGCATGAACGACATGAACGAGGAGGTGATGTCGCTGATATGGAGCGAGGATCTGAGGGTGCAGGAAGTGCGCCGGCTCCTGCAGAGTGCCCTCCCCGTCCGTGTCAATGTAGTGCAGATGCCAGAAGCTAGTGACCATGAATACATAGAGGAGAAAGAAAACCGGTAAAAACCATCTCCATTTCTGGCATTTTGTTAGTGTTTCACTTGAGTGAAAAATTGTTTGAATCTTTGTGGTGTCTGGTTAATTATGGCTAACCAAAGGTGCAAGTATATTTTGAATTTGAACTGAACATTAAAGTTGGCTGACGTGAGTGAAGAACGTATGGGAGAGGGTTGGATTTCATAACCCAAATCCTTGAAGTTGGATATACATCAAAACTTTGCACTATTTGAGTTGGAGGGCTCTCTGGTTTGGAGTAGCTTATGGGAAACAATGTTAGTTTGAACCCCAAACAGCTTGTGGAGATCAATTATTTTAAAGCAGATTGTACCATTTTCTTTATACCTAAAAAGTATGAAATAAAAGCATGACCGACTTTGTAGAGGGAATGCCTCTGTAGGGAACAAAGTATTGTCCATCTCCTGCCTTAAAACTGGAGAGCCCTTTGTTCAGGGCTAATCTTAGGCCTAAGCAAGGCTTGGGTCAGTGGACCTAATTAATTATATGGAAAGAAAATTCCCTTTCCTTCTCCTGAAACCTCCTATTGGAGCTATGCTGTGCCCAGTGGCCTCACAGTTGTCCCTGTCCTCCCTCTTTATTCACTTATTTTGGAGGGTCTTAAAAGTACCTTATTTAAAATACAAAATTTAAAAAAAAGTTCAGATCATTGACATTCAAAACACTCTACAGAAGTAGGAAGCTGAAGGAGTGCACCAAGTTATTGTCTGACCTAACAAGCTGAGTAATCTAACAAGTCTAGAAAGTGTTTCCAGAGTAAATTGTAAAGAACTGTGGTCAGCATTCTTGGAAGCATTTCATTAAATCTGTACCCCAGTTATTACTAGATGTGATCACAAGTCATACAAGGATCCTGTATGGCAAGCAGCTTTGGTTTGCTTTCTCCTGTCTCCTTGTTTCTGATAAGGCTGCTCAATTGTCCTTAGCACAAACTCGTTTAAGGGAAAATAGAATGGATTTGTTTGACTTTTAAGGGAAAAACTGAGAAAAGTTTCAGTGTTGTGTCACTTAAGGTATATCTTTGAGACTAATCTTGTAAGGACAAAAATTTTAGTTTAAAAAGTTTGGCCTGTTGAAATAAAAATGGAAAGACACCGTGCCATCTTGTAGTCAGGGGGAAAAATTATCTGTCCAGCATCTGTAGTTTTGTTTTATATCACGTATGGGGGGGGGGGGAAAGTATTAAGTAACTGGCTTGTTTTGCTTTCACCTCCCCATAGGCTGTTACAGCTCTGCCAGCGAACCATGGCACTTCCTGTTGGACGAGGAATGTTCACTTTGTTCTCCTATCATCCCGTTCCAACTGAACAATTGCCCATCCCTAAGCTGAACCTAACTGGTACGTTGGTCAGAGTTTTCTTCCAAAGAAATTTGGTGCTTAACAGAGTATCATGGAGTTTCTCTCAGTTGTTAATCCCATTTCTTTCGGAACCTCTTGTGCTCTCTTTGGCAGCATATATACTAAAATCGGAATGATACAGAGAAGGTGACAGTGGCCCCTGCACAAGGATGATGCACAAATTTATGAAGCTTTTTTTTTTTTTTTCTTTTTCTGTAGTGTATCCAGAGAAGGGCAATGAAGCTGGTGAAAGGTCTAGAGCACAAGTCTTGTGAGGAGTGTCTGAGGGACTGTGGGGTTGTCAGGGGAGACCTTCTCACTCTCCACAACTCCCTGACAGGAGGTTGGAGCTAGGTGAGGTTGGTCTTGTCTCCCAAGGAACAAGTGATAGGACAAGAGAAAACAGCATTGGGGAGGTTTAGGTTGGACCTGAGGAACAATTTGTTCCCCAAAAGGGCTGTCAAGGACTGGCCCAGGCTGCCCAGGGCAATGGTGGAGTCCCCATCCCTGGAGGGGTTTCAAAGCCATGGAGATGATGTGTTGAGAGACGTGGTTTAGTGGTGCCCTGGCAGCACTGTGGTAACAGCTGGACTGGATGACCTTCAAGGTCTTTTCCAACCTAATGGTTCAACGATTCTGTGTTTGAGAACAGAAGTGTTGCCTACCAGATTGATTCACTCTATGCCCTGTGTGAAATTGAGAGCAGTTTCTGAAGTGCTTTGGATTCACTTAATCACGTGTAATGATTCTGTCACCTGCAGGCCGTGCTCCTCCAAGGAACACCACAGTAGATCTGAACAGTGGGAACATTGATGTGCCTCCTAACATGGCTTGCTGGGCCAGCTTTCACAATGGAGTGGCTGCTGGCCTGAAGATAGCTCCTGCTTCACAGATAGACTCTGCTTGGATTGTCTATAACAAACCCAAAATTGCTGAGCTAGCAAATGAATATGCAGGCTTCCTGATGGCTCTGGGTCTCAACGGGCATCTCACAAAACTTGCCACACTCAATATCCACGACTACTTAACCAAGGTGAGGCCTTGCCTATGGGCAACAGACAAAAATACCTGTAGGGCTTGAATTCTGTCAACAGAACAAGAAAGAAAAGTCAGCAGATTTCTTTGAAACCCTGAACTGGCAGTTTCCTCGTGTTGGAGAATATTGGGAGTTGCTTTGTTTATGTTTGCAGCTCAGGACTTTTAAATGGAAATAAAGATGCTCAGTAGTTTTACCACTTCAACTCTCCATGTTGTGCACAGCACAGCTCATTGGATTAGGGGAATGCTTTGCATTGCCTCTGCTCAATTTCCGTCAGAATGTTCCTGATAAACTTTGTATTTAGCCATTTAGAGACGGGGACTCAAGAATGTATGGACTTTACGTTAAAAATCTGAAAATCACATGTACTCTTGAACTTTCACCTTCAATTATAAGAAGGCATGAATACATAATTACTTTCAAATTTAAACACCGGGAAATGATACATGAGCTTGAGGGGGGGGAATTGATAAAGAGCTACCAAGAAGATAGGTAAGAACCTTTTAAAGCAAAAACTTCAAGTATTTATTTTTAGAACAATGCAAGTGGTATGGCTTATATATTTTGGGGAAAACTAAACATTTACATTATAACCACCGTTAGTATTTCCTTGTGTGAGAATTTCTGTGGGGATTGAAGTCTGCCTCTGCAGTAAGATCATATGTTTGGGCAATACCTTCACACCCATAACGTAAAATGAATGCTTACATTTTCATGATGTGTTCCCTTTCCATTTGTTCCCTTTCTCAGGGTCATGAGATGACAAGTATCGGACTGTTGCTTGGCGTGTCTGCTGCCAAGCTGGGCACAATGGATATGGCCATTACACGCCTTCTGAGCATTCACATCCCTGCCCTCCTGCCACCAACTTCAACAGAGCTGGATGTCCCCCACAATGTGCAGGTGGCTGCTGTCATAGGAATTGGACTTGTCTATCAGGGCACCGCTCACAGGCACACAGCTGAGGTTCTGCTGGCTGAAATAGGTACATTCCAGTGCTGGAAAGATGGGATCTGGGCTGGGAGAGTCACAATGTGTGAGCAGTTTGCGCAGCACATCAGGGAGCTGAGAATTTTAACATTGCTTATAACTGTGCTTCTCTCACCACAGTGTTCACCTCTCATTTCCCAAACCTCATTTTCTTTTTTCAAAGAAACAAAAGTTACTGTGAACTGTATTTGCCCAGGTGGCTGAGGAGGCCACCAGCATCCTGGCTTGTATCAGCACACCAGGGTGGCCAGCAAGACTGGGGCAGGGATCATCCCCCAGGACTGGAAACTGGGGAGGCCATCCCTAAAATCCTGAGTTCAGTTTTAGGTCCCTCACCACAAGAAGGATATTGAGGGGCTAAGCATGAGCAGAGAAAGACAGTTAAGCTGGCTAAGGGTCTAGAGCCTGTCTTGTGAGGAGTGGCTGAGGCACCTGGGTTTATTCAGCTTGGAGAAGGAGGCTCAGGGGAAGCCTTACTCTTGAGAACTCCTTGATAGGAGACTGGAGCCAGGTGGGGTTGTTCTCCCAAGGAACAAGCAACAGGACAAGAGGAAACGTCCCCTACTTGCACAAGGGGACTTTTAGGATGGACTTAAGGAACGGTATCTCCACTGATAACTTTCATGACTTTCTTGAGAAGGGACTGATTTTTTTTTTTCCCTTATTTCATTAGGAATGTAATGCTTAATTAAACAATGTTTACTTAGCTGGAATGTATAAGGTGATGTGCAGTGCTGTTTTCGGCAGGTCGACCTCCTGGCCCCGAAATGGAGTACTGCACAGACAGAGAGTCCTACTCCCTGGCATCTGGGCTGGCACTAGGCATGGTGTGCCTTGGAGTAAGTGCCTTTTAATTTCAAACAAAATTAGTAGAAGAACTGTTATACAGGAAGGTACTTCTATATGTATTTTTTCTCCTCTTCCTTAGCATGGCAGTAATTTGATTGGCATGTCAGACCTCAATGTTCCTGAGCAACTTTACCAGTACATGGTTGGAGGTCACAGGCGGTTCCAAGCAGGAATGCACAGAGAGAAGCACAAGTCTCCTAGTTACCAAATCAAGGTGTGTGTTGATGGTTTATTTTGCCTCGTTTAAGCCGAAAATAGCAATAACTCAAAAGTCTGAGAGGTCTGTGTCTCCATGGCTTTGAACATACATACACATCACTACAGGTGGTTGTCTTTCCAGCCAACTGTCTGAAAGACTGCTTTGTGTTTTCACAGGAGGGAGACACCATCAACGTGGATGTTACTTGTCCAGGTGCTACTCTTGCACTTGCTATGATATACTTAAAGACTAATAACAGGTACTAACCTTGAAATTGTTGAAGTAACAAGTGATAGGACAAGAGGAAATTACTTCATATTGTGCCAGGGGAGGTTTAGGTTGGACCTGAGGAACAATTTCTTCCCTGCAAGGACTGTACAGATCTGGCCCAGGCTGCCCAGGGAATAGGTGAAATCCCCATTCCTGGAGGTGTTTCAAAGCCATGGAGATGTGGTGCTGAGTGACATGGTTTAGTGGTGATTCACAATTCTGTGATTCTATCACTCACTCAGATATTTTGCATTAATTTGTGATACCTGTTCAAACTTCCATAGTGTTGGCTTTGCTTAGTGTGGCTTACTTAATTTTATGTGGTGCTGCAATACAATCTGGAAGCGCTTTCCTGTGCTCTGCAGATCCATTGCTGACTGGCTTCAAGCACCAGATACCATGTATTTGCTGGACTTTGTAAAACCAGAGTTCCTTTTGTTGAGGGTAAGATTTTCTTTTGTCTCACATTTTCATGTAGTTCATATTAAAAAAATGACCATATTTGTGTTGTTTTTTTCTTTCTCCTTATGTTTTAGCTTTCTCACTTTCTTTTTTTATTTTTAGACCTTGGCTCGATGCCTGATCCTGTGGGATGACATCTTGCCCAATTCCAAGTGGGTTAATAGCAATGTGCCTCAAGTAGGTATTTACACTTCAGATGCTTACTTACCAGTTTTATACCTCACTGGATCATTCTGCATGTGAACAGTTCCATAGTTTCATGAGTTGCACAAGAAAATGTATGTTAATCATGTTCAGATTCCTGGATTGTTAATGGGAGCGCTGGGGACTCCCATATCATCACACTAGAGAGGAGGGAGGCCACTGCTCAAGGTATAAAATGATGCCTATAAAGGGATTCAGCTATCCTCTACACTGCCCTAGCAAGAAGCCAAGTGGAAAACTGCTTCAAGGAGGCTTCAATTGAGCATTAGGATTAACTTCAATAATTATCTAGCAGAAATACATGATACTGATGGTCCCTGTAGCCTCTTGAGGTTATATCCTATGCTGTTTTCTCTCCTATTTGGGACCATACATTACTGGCTTCTGACACAGTCTTTGCTGTTGTTAATTTATCAGTTCCCCCTGCATTGATTTTTCTCTTGCTTTTTGTAGATCATCAGGGAGAACAGTATATCTCTTCATGCAACTGAGCTGCCTTCATCTGAAGACCTGAGCTTAGAAACACTGGCGTAAGTAACACGCAAGAAATTCTTCTGCTGAAAAAATGCAGCTGAACTCTTAAAGAGATCTTGGCATGCAAAAAAAAAAAATCTCTCCCTTCAGATTCAGGATATTTTCAGTAAGGGATAATTCTTTCTTTTCCATTTTCCTTTTTTTTTTTTTTTTTTTAATTTTAAATTATGAAGGAGTTTGTGATGCATATTCAGATGAGGGAAAGAGAAACATTTAGTAATTTACTTTTTATGTTAATTATTAGGCAGGCACATGTCTACATTATTGCTGGTGCCTGTTTGTCACTGGGATTTCGATTTGCTGGTTCGGAAAACCTGGCAGCATTTAACTGCTTGGTAAGAGTGGTTTATTTTTCCCTTGAGCTTCCATTGAGCTGTAACTTATTTTTGTATCTATATTTATTATGCTTTTATTTATTTTCTTTCCAGTACAAATACGCAACAGATTTCCTGAAGTGTTTGTCAGCACCAACAGCTTCAATAGTAAGTTCTTTCTAGTTTTCCTTTCCATGAAAAGTAGGCTTTGTTGTGTAATGTACTTCAATGAACTCTCACCAAAACCCTAATGGAAACAAACCCATCCCTTTTACAGACTATTTATAGAATGTGGCACGACTCTGAATCATTTTTGTGCAGGACTTTGCTGGTTCTCTGCTCTCTCTCTCTCTCTGTGGAATATGATTTTCAAACTCTGGGGTAGAAACCAGCGTATTAGACCAATTAGAAGCATGCATTTGGCCACAGAAGTGTAATAAATGCCTTCATTCTTCTACTTAAAGACAGGTCATTATAATCTTGAAACATGTTTGAGCGTCTTGCTGCTGTCTCTTGCAATGGTGATGGCTGGCTCTGGAAACCTGAAAGTCCTTCAGCTTTGCCGTTTCATGCACAAGAAGACAGGTGGAGAGATGAACTATGGCTTCCACCTAGCTCACCACATGGCTTTGGGGCTTCTCTTCCTGGGAGGAGGAAGGTAACTTGCCATTTCCAAAGGCATTTTTTCTTTAATCTTAGATTCATAGATATTAGGGGTTGGAAGGGACCTAGAAGATCATCTAGTCCAACCCCCCTGACACAGCAGGATCACCTAGACCAAG